>NNCF01127944.1:421503-446539 GCA_002313205.1 Laupala kohalensis | reverse complement strand
GAGACAGGGTAAACTATTTTACTCTCCGGAAGCAAGCAAGGATACATCCCATCAATTCCGATCGATGGCCCTAAGGCAGAGGCGGATTTAATATTTCAGCAAACTTCTAAGATAAGAATTAAAGTAGCTCGGTACATGTTATGATATTAACAGTAATTCTAAAGCTAAACTATTTATGTAGGGAACATGTTCGAGAATTTTGTGCCTCCCATCATAAACCACGTCAACATCCATGATGGGTTCCTGTCCCGCGCATCACCTCCTTGTGCCATTTATGGCAGTGCGGGGGAGGATTGAGCGGAAAGTCTGCTACCGGAGACGCTCGGAAGTCTCGTCGCGACGAAACATTTTGGGCGCAATTTCGTGATTATAATGTCAAGCTAATAGTGTAACTTCCAAACAAGCAAGATCAAAGGAAAAGTTGATATCGAAATGGAACAGAAGACACTCACACGGCAGTCGCGAGAACAGAAGTGAGTCGAGGTGGAATCGCGAGACGGCGAAGGCAGCGCTGGTAATTGGAGAGGAACGGAATTACGGAACGCAAGTAATGTTGTTTTCAAATTTACTTCTTTCTCGTTTTGGATTGAGTAGATTTTAGTCTCCAAAAATTGGATTCCGTGCTATATATTTTTTAACACATTTGATGTAATTTTCTAGAAATGTATATTAAATTCAAGAGGTGGAAAATAATGGTGGAAAGCTTTATTATTGGAATTATTATAAAGCTCTATCAATGAAGAAAAGGTAAGCTATTTAAACTATTCAAGTGATAAAACACAAGTTTTATTATCGTGAGTTGCATAGAAAATATCTAAAATTGAATGATTTTTTAAATAATGTTTGCAGCGAGAATTATAAATAATGATTTTCTGTACCAGTTAAATGTATGAACATACTTTTTCTTCAATTTTTTTGCATGTAAAGAAGTGTTATCCGTTCATTTGTTTCATGATTGAAACAAATGTAATGGACAAATGACCAATAAATACGTAAATTACTACGCAGTTCTTCAGACATTCTTTATCTAAAACAGAGAGTTGACACAAATTGATGTTTTTCATTTTCAAGATGAAAATATCAATATCCCAACTAATTAGGTCTTATTCTGTTTGCACTTATAATGTTATGTAATGTCTACTGTCTCCAGTATCTGAAGATGAGGAGACGCTGCAAGTGAAAAGCCGGAACTACATCCGGACGAAGCGGTTGATTTCACTTCGGTGTATTTATAGAAGATAAAAGCTTCTTCTTAACAAAGGTTTTTCATTTACCATTTTATTTTATTGTTTTTTTTTAGTATTAGAATTCGTTTACTCATTGGTCGTAATAATTAATCTTGGTTCTTCATTTGCATGTCATTCTTAAACGCAAACTACTTTTTGAACGCAAAATTTTATTTATATAAATAAATGTCATAAAAATCTTTTAAAAAGAAGAAATCGTTACGATAAGATGTTCCTTCGCCGTTATAATGAAAAGGATGCAATACCTAATACTTTTTCTTATGAAGAAATAGGTTGCATTTTAGGGGAAGGTTTCGGAAGATAATCCGCCGCCAGTTGTCTTGGAATAAAATCTTAATAAAAAATTATTTAAGAGTTTTTAACTGAGTTAGACATAATAAAATTGTACTGTCATGGAGTTTATATATGTGTGTTAATTTTTAGCTCAATTGGTTGAGAGAATTGGTTTAAAATTTGGCCCAGTCGTACTAACAAAGTAACTAAGAGATGAAGTTAAATAAAATAATTGAAGAAAAGGAGAATTGAAAATAAAATATTATTCGTTAAAACGTGTCAAAAAGGGTCATACTCGTATGTTACGTAAGAAATTTACTTATTGGTTAAATTGTAAGAGAATTCCTGTTCATTGAATGTTCCTTAAAGTATGTTGTTCTGTCAAAGTCTGAATGGAGTCGCGGACGATGCGAAGGAAAACCTGTGATAAACGAAAGTTTCCAAATGACAAAAGTTGTGAAGAGTGAAAGAAAACAAGTCACGAAAGACATCTCCTTCAACGGAAACTGTGAATGAAAACATCAGAATAAGCCATGGACCATCTCTTTGCGAGCGATGTCTCAGATAGATACATATCCGGAGAAGAAAGGATCATCTATGATCAGTAGAGTTGAGGGCGACTGACTGTTGAGGAGAAGGAACGCATCGTGGCGCCCAAGCTGACTCCATTCACCTCTTCCCCGTGGTGGAAGCTGAGCTATAAATAGACGGAGGAGCTCCTGCCGAGCATCGATCGGCGTCCGTCGGTATTCGGGGCTCCTCGCCCGCATCCTACACCCCCGTACCCCTTTAACCCCATGGCACCACGCTTCCCTCTCCATCCCACGCGCTCCTCCTTTGAAGACGATCAGCCCCTCGGTGTTGCGTCACGACCGTACCAATGAATTGCGTGATATCCCGTTGTGAAAATTAGGATGGAATAATGTTTAATCGCTATCAGAACAATGCACTCGAGACTCACGTTTTTATTCCTTTCACGTTCCATTTGAAAAATGAAGATAATCAACGTAAAAAAGTAAACATATTTATTTACTTCCATAAAAGTTCGGTCCAATCAACTTTCTTTAGCTCTTAACATTATGATATTTTATAGCTCACAAGCAGAACTACCTAGCGTTGCCCGGTATTGGAAAGAAATTTAAAACCATCATTACTGCACGTTAAAAAGTTAAAAGCAATTTACAAATAAAAGAACAAAAATTATTGATTTCCATTGTTAAAGAAACTCATAAAAATTACACCTGTGATATTGATAGTGTGGATTGATATAGTTTACCGTACAGAGGGTATTAAAACAACTTTCAACAGGTCTAATTTTTTAGCACATTTTGCCTCGTGTTGCCTTAGTGTTTAAAGTTTACTTCATTTAATTGTTTTTATGATTTAATATAACACTTTCTGAAATATTGGTGAAGTTAAAAATTATTATATCCGAGGAAATGAATTGAAAGGATTAAACTCGCTAATCGTGTAATATGAACAAAAATAACATTTGCTTAGTTGCGATTAATTTGAAATATGAAATCTGAATTTTCATTTCATTAACTACATGGATCTGCATGCTTCAAAGAACGTTATTTTGAAATAATCTACTCGCCGAGGATTATGTCACGAACCTTTCAAGCTGTGGTTATGCAGTCCCGCGGTACACTCGCTTACGTCAGTACATGAAATGTATAATAAAGGGGCTTCCGCTCCATTGACAGATACTGCACTTCCTCCACAAATATCTACATTGTTCTGCAAAAAATTGTTCTCCGATACACTACATCACACCTAGTCGAGTGTTTTTTTTAAAATCCGTGTGCTGGAAAAGAACGCTTTTATTTCCGTTTTACCTGCGACGTGATACTCGCTTTCACAGTTTTCGAGTGGTTTCGATCGACAATTTATACCTTTACGTTGAAGTTGTGTATTAATGCTTTTGATGCGATCAGTGAAGTGGTAGCACTTCCATTCGCCTTTTTCCGCTCTCCCGGACACAAAGCTTTAATCCATTCCGCTCGCGCACTTTCCGACTCGCGAGAGAGCGAGTGTGTGAACCCCTCGGATTTATTAGGAAAATGAGCCGATTCCAACCCTGTCCGATCCGAGAAGAATTCGCGGTGGTGGACGAAGTGAGGTTCGCGACAGAGTTTTTCGAGGTACTCACGTTTCCCTTGCCTTTCATTCCAACCCCCAAACTCACTCATCATTTACCCGCATTTCATTGATGTATCACTCGCCTCGGGGAGGTGTGTCAGGAAGGGCATCGGGCACCCTTCTAATTCCCCTGCTGTCTCAAAAAGAGGAATTGTATCATCCTCCATTACCGACCTCGTCACGGGACAGGAGTTACGGGAACACTCGTTGTATAAAAAGTGTGAGATTGCACTCATCATTGAATCATGGGCTACACGGAGCTAACTTTTAATACATAAAAGATCCTAAAAGTGTATAACAAAATGAGATGCCTGTCGTTGTATTGTAATGATGGTCGTAGTTACATTCTTCTCTCTCTCTCATCATTTCCTCAGTACTTGTGGGGTACCTCATCCCTCATCCCCTTTGTGTTCCTAAACTTCATCCGTAGTTCCGACGTTGTTTTCATGCTTCATTACCGCCACATCGACGCTCCGCTTCAGACAATGGCTACCAACTGGATGAATATTAATGTTCCTTTCTAGACGCTTCGTACCCCCAGCGCGATTCGCACTCTTCCGCAGTAGCGCTCGAAGTGGCCACCGCTCGGGTCAGCGACAATATCTCAACAAGAAGACAGCGTCTGAAGGTGAGAAGGTCGCTGCTGCCATGTTATTCACTTCATCTCCGTGTTTTGCTACGAAACTTGAGTTGGGAAGAAGTGTTTGACCTCGTTACATTTTACCTTTCGGCGGGATGAATGGGAAACGCTGTAGATGCTTTATTTAACTAATATTTCCTTGAGTAATTTTTCACTTTGTAAATAAACCAGACAGTCATCTCAAAAACCGAGATAATAGCGTTCTCATTAAATTTTATATTTATTACTCCGTATGCTACGTTCGTAACGCACTAATTAAAAAGTAACAAAACCACCATTGTATCTACATATTTTATAGTATTTGCATCAGCATCTTTAATTTTGATTTTCACTGGTGTCCGATCAATCAATTTTTGCTGTAAAATTCAGCATGAATGCTGAGATACTATTATTTTTGTGATAAATTGAAAATGTAACAGGCTTTACCAATAAATAAGCTAATATTGAAATGGAGTTAATACTATCTAAAGAATGGTCTACTGCATTTAGAATATAATTTTAGACGAAATTAATTCAGCTTCGTTTTCTTTTCCGTCCTAATTAAAACAAGAATGGTTTAGGTCAGTCGATGGGTGGACAGAATACCACGGAGTCTCTCAGAAAATAATCCATCCCTACATCTAGTTCCTCTTTGTTCATTCATTTACTCTTATTTGCCTTTCATACGGTCAATTATATAATGTCCACAGCTACTTATGTATTATACCAAAACGTGTGAACCAGTAATGTAATCAAAAATAATTCGCACTTCTTCATTGAAATAAATGTTTTTTTTCGACCCAAATAATGATCTAGGTAGAAATAGCCAGAGATCAGTTCATCTGTGAGATAGATTCTTCATATAGATGAAGTACATTTTATACTCTTACAAGCTTGCGACGGTGTTTTATTATTTACCTTTATATGAACCGTAGCTCCGTTTCCCTCGTTTGCAGATGAGGATGATATGATGCCTCTTTTTGATATGAGGGTGAATGATGATGGGAGAATGTTGGAATGATAGGCAGCGGAAACGGGAGTCCTTCCATTTACGCCCATTAAATGTGCAAAATAGATAAATAAATAATCACTTACGTTTGTTTGGACAATAACAAAATATTTTTATTGTATTTTACTACTACACTTAAGAACACCATCAAAATATATTGCCAACGTCCGAAATAATGACGTATGTAACAATTAATTTATTTATGTTGCTGCTGTATTAGTATTTTGTTTGACACCGGTACCCAGTTGAATACAGAGAATTAAGAACAGTATTCATGTGAGCAAGAGAAAGTTTTTTAATTGGTTTAAATCGAACCTTAGTTTCTTGCTTGCAGATAGTAGATATGATACCATCACAAAACTGCAGAGAGAAACAATACAGATGAGTTAGTTTCCCCGGCCCATAGAGAACTTATCTGGAATATGCTGTCACAAATGACACGTGGTCTGAATACGTTTACAATCTACTCACAATTTGTCTCGGAAATTTGAATCAGTATTTCTCAAAGCTTCCAGTGTACCGTATTGGGGGAGACCACAGACGCACACACACATACACACACACAAAATAAAATGGTCCGACCCAAAGACTAGACCTAGTATCCTTATGTATTTGGACGCGCGTAATATGAAGAGCTGTGTTTTCTCGTGTGTGTGACGCCCTGAATCCAATTCCGTATCACGTCTTTAAACCCATATTTGCTGTATTTATGACCAGTTTTTCGAGATTTAAGAAAATTGTGATGAAGGAATTCTGAATTCATATTCGGATTTCGCGAGACAAAATTTATAATGATGGTCTAGTCTGTGGGTCAAGCCAATTCCTATTTCTCCGTGTAATAGACTATTTGCATAAATTTTTTAATCTGCGCTTCTCGTTTCAAGTAGCGTTCTATTAAATGTTTTTTACTATCCAAGCGTACTAGGCCACAAAGATATAACGATCGTGTTTATCTCATAGAGATTAATGACGTCACTCCCTTTGACCAGCACAGATGAATGAAGATGACATTCTCCTCTGACACTCGGTCAATCAAATCGTCCAGTTACCTCTGAAGTAAAAGTTAAAAATACGCCGCGTTCTTTTCACAATTAGAATGTGAGAGTAGTATTTAGATGGAGGCGAGAGCAACCTTTGTCGTGTCGTGTGGGTGTGAATGAAGGTAGCACGCGTAAGAGGCGTTCGTAAGTGCGTGTCAGCACGCTAGAGTGAGCGTTCGTTGGCGTGCTGCCAAGGGAGCGCTCTGAGTCCCCGGGGAGGAGAGCAGTGACCGCTCGTGGGAAAGCGTGCACATTTATATAGACTTGATATCGTTGAATGAAAAATACCAGTTCATTATTTATGAAAAATATAATTACATATTTGTACATAATATAGATAAAACACGATTCAATCGTGAAAAAGACCCCCAAAATCCAGAGTCGTCTTGTAAGACAGATACAAAAAAAATATTTAAATTTATTTAAATTAAAACCGTTGTAAAATAAAACTAGTCTCTCACCAATGTATTTAAAATCATGAAAACTCCTCACATTCATTATTTTAGAACTAATTCCTTTAGTTGTTGAGAATCTCATTCCATTGGTCCCAATCTATACCTAGCGACTCGATTTCTTCTTCGTCATCGGTATCCCATAACAAATCGTCCTCAGTGCCAGCCATAGCACTAGAAATCCCATACAATTTGGATCCATAGACCGTTTGTAATTTAAAGCAAAAAATTGACATGTACAAATTATTATCGAACTATAGATTATTCTGAGTATTTCAGAAATTATGAAGTCTTCTCATTTCAAAGTAATTCAATGGTTTTTCATTCCATTTCACGCAATTTATTTCAGTTTTGAAAAACTGAGTGACCAGAAGATTTCACGAGTAACTCCTTGTATCTGCCTTTCAAGGGTGTGTCCCACTCTTTCCACTTTGCCTGCAGCAATGCATCTGTGATACACTACATCGATGTTAAACGAGGGGATGTAAGAGAAATAGTAGTATACACTTCAGTCGATGCATTGAAGCTCAAACCTTCTAACTATCACACATTTTTTGCCATGGTGTAATTCTCTTGAACAGCGCGTAGCCATCAAAAATTGCATGACGACCTCGAGAAATGCCATGAAAATTGTTATATTGATGATTATTTGAAGAGAAAATTGTACTCTAGGAGAATGCCGAGTTTACGGGCAATTAACTATCTTCGGAATAGATATGTTGTAAAGTTCTATTTAGGGTTTGTAATACATTTTGCAACTGGTTTTGGAAGAAATGCTTCATTTTGTGGGCGTAAGGTGACTGGTTTTTGCACCCCGACAACACTCCTGATCACATTACGTTCACTGTCCTCTTTTTACCAAAAATATCATGACTCCACTACCTCACCTCTTTTCCTCGCCGGACTTAGCACCCAGTGACTTTTTGCGTTCCTGAAATAAAAAGGATTTTTGAATTTATTTCTCTTTCACACAATGAAGGGTCCGATAAGTCTTAAGACTTGTCATCAGGTACCCTGTACATAGTTTTTACATTATATTTTTATCTTTTACATGATTATTTCATTCCTGATCACAAATTATAAAATACAAAATACAAATATATTCTGTAATCTATTTATTATATCCATTACATATAATTTTTTGTGTTACATTTTGTATGATAAATTTCATTACTAGTTTTGTAAAACAATTTACAATACCAAAACGTGTTTAAAAATACTTTTCCAGTACAAAGAATACAAAAACCAGTAGAACGAAAACATTAAATGTATAAGATAACATGTCCACCAAATAATACAACAGCGAAATACATTATAGAATAACTTAAATTTATAATTTGTGTTGTTTTCAATAAACCATCTTTTTATTTATTTTTCAAATTTTTCCTTTAAATTTTATTTCTAGAATAGAATCTGGAAGTTTGTTTAGGAGCGTTGGTATTCTGGTTTCTAATTTTCTTTCCCCATATTCATTGGAATATTGAGGAATTTGACATCTGTATTTCTGTCAAATATTGTGATTTTGCTGGTGAAATTTGCAGAATTCCTCCTTGTGCTTATTTTTAGAAATTACTTTAAATTCATATAATTGTATAATTTTTAAAATTTTCTGTTTTTTGAATATTTCATTTCCATTAAACTTGTCATTAACGTTCAGACGTTTTATTACTTTGTTTTGTATTCTTTACAGATTCATTAAGTGTGATTTTGATGCTGACTCCTACGCTGTTATGCGTATGATTGATTTAAAAATTTCATAATAAATAATTTTNGTGATTTTGATGCTGACTCCCACGCTGTTATGCGTATGATTGATTTAAAAATTTCATAATAAATAATTTTCAGAATATGAGGCGAGGTAATTTCGTTAATAACTGGTCATTCTCCATGCAATAATTCTTAATTTATTAGCTATTTTTAATATATTTTCTTTCCATAGACAGGTTTTATCAATTCCTAAGTACATTAGACTATTGACTGATTCTATTTCATCTATACGGTAACAGCTGTTGAAATAATTGTGTACACA
This sequence comes from Laupala kohalensis, assembly GCA_002313205.1. Taxonomy (NCBI): domain Eukaryota; kingdom Metazoa; phylum Arthropoda; class Insecta; order Orthoptera; family Trigonidiidae; genus Laupala; species Laupala kohalensis. The sequence goes on along the minus strand of NNCF01127944.1, from coordinate 437,728 downwards.
TCTTTGATTATGAACAATTATATTATTTTCAATATAATAAGTATGGGATGTTAATATGTGTAGTAATTCAGTTTTAGTTTTATTAATAGTGAAACCTTTCTCATGAACCCAATATTGGAAATTGTTAAATTTTCTGTAACGTTTGTTCCGCTGATATTAGATTTTTGTGAATTAACAAAATAACGTTATCATCCGCATGAATATAGAACAAGCAATATTTAAAACAGAGATGTACATCGTTCACGTATATTAGGTATAAGATAACTTCCTTGAGGTATGCCCCTTGTTATATTTACTTTATTACTTAGATTTTTACCAATTTTAACTCTATAAGTTCTATTACTCAAATAGCTTTTAAATAGTTTAGCAACATTTCCTCTGATCCTTACTTCAACAAGTGCCTCCATTAATTTTTTGTGATTGGTTACGTCATACGCTTTTGACATGTCTATAGATAGCATCATAATGTGGTTATTTTCACTCAATTTATTATTTATTAAATTTGCCAAATATTCTATTAAATTTTCGGAACTTCAATTTTTTTGATAAGCAAATTGTTGCTTTATAATTATCTTGTATTTCTCTAAATAGTTTGTTAATTTGCTGGCTATATATTTTTCAATTTTTTTTCCAATAGAATTTAATATTGAGATAGGTCTATAGTTATCATAATTTAAAAATTATCCCTCTTTATGTATTGGCCTTATAATAGACTCTTTTAGTTTTTAGGGGAATTCTCCTCCATCTATGCTAAATCTTTGTAATTAAATTCGTTAAAACATCTCAATTTTCTTTAATATGTTTAATCTTTATATAATCCACTCCAGGCGCTTTGTTATTTTTCATATTATTAATTATTTTCGTAACGTCTTGTATTTCTGCTTCTGGTATAACGAAAGAGTTAAAAATCCCAGAGTCTTTTGGTATTAGAGCGGTTTTAGTGCTTTGTATGCTATATTATCAATTTGTTTAAAAATTAAGTGCGAATTTAATTGCTATTTATTTAATCTATCTATTTTCCTAATTTATTCATAATTATCTCATCTGTTGAGTCTTTCTTTCCTTGTCCTAATAAAATATTTATATTTTGTCATATATTTTTTTGAGTTCTATATATTCTCTTCAAATTGTTATTAAAAAATAATCTCTTTTGTTTGTTTACAAGAGAGTTAATTTTATTTCTTATTGATTTGTATTAATTTCTAGTATGATCCTTTAATATTTTCTTACTTTTTGAAATCTTTTTCCATTTTCTAAATATTTGATACCTCTCCTCCATTAGATTTCTAATTCTATCGTTTATGTATCATGGTTTGATGTTACTATTGTTTCCTTTTCTTTTATTCGTTGTTTTAATGAAAGATTTCTTAAATGTTTCCCTGATTTCATTATAAATTTCATTTGCTGAGAGGTGTTTTAAACTAAGTTTAAATTTTATATAAGCTTCTTTAAATTTCTTTTATTTTCGTAATAGTCTGCAACGGTTTTTTTCTGTTTTATATTTATGCTCTAAATTTAAATTTTTGTAATTAATTGAAATTCCTATTGCATAATGGTCTGATAGTTTCAATTTATGTATAAAAGCATCATGTTTTGATATTTTTTCCTTTGATGCTAATATGGTCCATACACATTTGGGTTAATTCGTCTTTTCTTATCTCTTCTCTTGTATTCCCTGTTTGATGTAGATCATGTTCTATCTTTGTGTTTAAATATTTAGAACTTGTGTTTGTTTTTAAATTAGTTCCTATATTTATATTTACTTCTCCTAAAATTATTAAATTCTTACATTTATCTCCTTTAAAAAATTATTTAATTCTTCTACAAATTTATTGATATTGAGATTAGCTGGTCTGTATATAAATCCCAAATTGAAGTTATAGTTTTATTTCTACACTTTAAGCCTCCTTTTAGCATTTCGAACATTTTCGTTTCCAAGTTAGTGATTGCGAAGTCATTGCTGTTTCTTACGTATATGAAAATCCCTCCTCCTCCTTTTCCTACTCTTATTTTTGAGAAACTGTTGAAGTTATTGATTTTGTATTCATCCAAAAACGCTATTTCTGTTATATAGATTTCACTGAACACTATAATGTCTAACATTAGTATACAGTTGTTTACGTAAACCAAAATTTGATCTCAATATTTGTCAAGTGATCTTGAATGATATTTAAACCATTTTTTTATGTGATGAAATTATTAAATTGCTTACTATTTTGTAAGATTTCTCTTTTGTAGCTCTAACAGTTCACTATTTAAAGAAGCCATTTTTATTTCCTAAAACTACAAATTAACTTATTTTTTACTTGATACTTCCTTCACTCCAGCATCTTCAAATCTTCTTCATCACTAATATTTCTGATGTTACCATTTTCTGTTTTTTTACCAAAATCTTTCCATTTTTGATCCAACAATACTTAACATTTTTGTCCTTGCAAACTTGTTTAGTTTTCCACGGCAATTTTCAGGTGAATTTTGTCAGGTATTCATTTATAAATATACAACCTGAATTACTTTGCTTGAACAGATCTTTATTTTGTATTTTCTTTTTCTTCTTATCCATAATTCTATCCCTAATCTTTTTGTTTCTTACTACTACAACTATTTTGATCGTATTATTGAAGTTACTTTTCACCCTATGAATGTCTTCTATGTCTTTATTACATATGTCTTCAACGCCAAAGCTTTTGAAAATACCCACTGCAAAGCTCTTCATCATTACTAGGGTTTCTATTATTTTGAACTCCGACTATTTCTATTTCCCCCGCCCTACTAGTTTCTGTTCCAGCCCATTAATTTTCTTTACTGCTGCACCGTATTTGGTCTCTTTCCGCACAAACCGCTCTTTAATATTATATATATTGTTTAGCTCTGAACATAATTCATCATATTTTAAACCTAAATCTATTGATTCTTTTATGCCCCTCGTGTTACATGCTATTTGCTCAATATTTTTATTTAATAGTTCAAGACTTGTTTTATCTTTGTGCCTCAGAGAATGTGCTCCACTTTCTTTAATTTCATTCACCTCACTTATCAAAGAGTTCATTTTTTCATCCATTAATGTGTACAATTGATTGCTTTCTTTTTTCGTTTTTGTTTCTGCATCTCGGACGTCTCCAACTTTTCTTCGCTGCTTTTGATTTGTTGGCGTACGTGTTTTCTTGTAAACCACAACATTTGAAATGCATAAAATACCTGCATCCGTTACACATAACTTCATCTTCTACAGTCAACTCGCTCACGCAGCACAAAAACATCTTAAATTGCAGTATTTCGGAAATAAAAGTTTAAACCAACAATTACAGAAGTTTCAGGTAACGAAACGAGAAAAATTTTCTTTTCTTCGGAAGTTCTGTGCAGTAACTGTGGTATAATACATTTTATTTAGTCTCTATGTCTTTGAATCAATGTGTGCCATTAGTATTCCTTGGTGCAAAGTGTCCTAGAATCTCAAACCAATGACAACCAATCTCAACCTTGCACGGAATGTATACACATCTAAGAACATTCACCATACCAGTACAAGTTCACTGTTCGGTATGATGTTTGAATCATGGGGGTCCTTTGTATTCATTAATGGTACTTACATTTATTTTCGCATATTTCAATACCTCATCTTTGGATTCCGTTCCATGTAAATTCTAACAGGTTTCTCCTTAAAATACGTAAAATGCACGTGCGTTTAGTTCTTCATAAATATTATTGGCTCGTATCTTCATTTCTTGTACACAGTAGGATATATTAAAAATAAAGTTCACATTACTTACGAATGATAACAATCGTAGCCGCCATTTCGTGTCTTGTTTCGTACACGAAATTTTCAATCCTTTATTATACAATTAAACAAACATCCTGAAACGAAAACACGTTGCCGATATGAACGGCGTGAAACCAAATAACGTCGAAACCTTCGAAAAGTAAATCAGAAGCTGAGTTTAAAATGTGTTGTGAAAATTCGAATTGGACAAATTTATCACAATGGAAGTATTTGAGAAAGGACTAATGTTTGTATCACAAAAATAATGTTGCTTTAAATAAGTTATTCCGGTTACTTTTGGGTCTCCAATCATACTTGCGGTTTGAGTCATATCGTTTTACGAAATTTTGCATGTGAATTTCTTATATAACAAAAATAGAATATTTCATTTTATGAAGGTGGATCAATTTTATGAAGTGTCAGTGTGTTTGAAGAAAAACTATCTTCTCTGAACTGTTTTATAAAAAAGGAGGAACACTTTTCAATAATATTTTTGAAATAAAAGCAAATAAAAAACAAACTTAACGTTGTTGTTGTTTTTTTGATAAATTCTGAACTTTCAGGACGACAGGAACTTTCAGGGTCTTTAAGGAAACAATTTGTTCTCGCCATTAATAAATATGTGTTATCTCAATTTGCATAAAAAATATTATCATTTATTATACGTGTTTTCTCTAAAAAATGTATATTATTTTCATTTGTGAATCGTAAACATCTCCTGTTTCAGACTATAGATGCGCGTATGTGGTGACGTCACCGCGCGATTAGTTTTTTTCTAAAACTTAAGCCTCCTGACCTTGTTGTCATCAGATACATTCAAACAAAACATAATTTAACGCTGTATATTGTATTAATATCTGGGTTCATAATCGTGGAAATACGTTTGATAGGGTGCTGTGAATTTAAGTCTGATTAGCTTCTATTGGCTGTTTACGCGTCTGTACGCTGAATGCAATCTGTAGTATCGATTATCCCTTGTATTCAGCAGTGTTGCGGAGCAGACAGCCCTCTCCACCGGAGAGTCCTTGATCGGAGCACAGCGTTTTATCAGGAGGCATCTCATTAAGCCGCTCGACGCGTTCTCCACTGCGACTACTAGGAAACATTCACTGGCGCCATGTATTTCATCCAAAACACACAGGCTTATTTTTATTTTTTAACCTTTTAGTGCGTGATAAAACTTTTCAGTAACATACTAGTGACTCCATCACACAAGGAAATTTATGATTTGTATAAAGATGTGATACAATTAACAGAAATTAGAAATGTTCCGAAGGAAAAATTCTAAAAGGATGTGTAAGAGCAAATGTCATATAAGAAAGAAGATTACACACAAATATATTGCGACTGCCTCTCAGGGAAGAAGGAAAGTGAGAGAAGTGGATGAACGTAATCAAGTTATAAGAGAGTAAAACTCGAAGGAAGCCTTGCAATGACAATGTTTATAGGCATCGTCAACACATATTTATATGTATTTACGTGTATGTATGACTCAATGTAATAATAAAAAAAAATACTAGTAAATAATGAAAAAGGACGAAGCACTTAAAAGNCAAGGTCCCGGGTTCGAATCCCGGTCCCGTCTACCATTTTCATTCGACGTAACATGATTAACTTAAAAGTGTATTAGAAAAGTAGATTTCAGACATAGGAATAGGAAGTGGTTGAAACCTAGTCCCTTCAATATTTAACAATTTGTGGAAACAACAATGACTATTTGTTTAGAGGAGAGAAGAGACATTCTGTCTATGTTGAAATGGGTAAGGAAACATGACGATGTTTTGTGGGATTGCGAGTTGTATGGCGCGGAGAGTGCAAACTTCCTGAAGAAATATGTTTTCAATACCAGGGACTGCACAAATTTGATAATTATAATAAATAAAAAGGCTTATAATACATTTGAAAATTACTTGGAGGAAATGCGAAGATAAAAGAAGTTTTGAAAGAAAATATTATCAATTAACACATTGAAATGCTGCAAAGAAATACATAGAGAGCACAACAGAATACAATGAGAAAAAAGTCTCGTTATGTCTACCAAGATGGAATCTGGACAACAAAAATAAAGACTGTGTAATGATATATAAATAATATACTTGAAGTTTCCTGTTCCTTTTCACCAGTCAATTTCTTTGTAGTTGCTGTTAACCTTCTTTCAATCTTTACCTCAATAATATATTTACACTGTGGTATTTTGGAGTTTGATAAAAGTAATCAGTGAAGGGCAGAATCTTAAATACGCGTCTTCAGTTCGAGTAAACACTCATGGAAATATTTTTTAAGTAGACCAATTAGGTAGTAATGAAATTTTATCTCCTTTTTGCATTTGGAATTTGTCATAACACACATGGAACTAAATAAAGAATATAACTAACAGAAGTAATTTTAAGGCATTATATTGGTTTGAAATTCTTCGAACAGTAGTAGTGAGACTAACATTTTATTACAAATACCAGACAAGGCCTCATCAACGAAATTTTCAACTTGATATCAAATTAACGTCCATAGTGATATCATCTAGTAGATTTTAATTTCTGTTTCTTCATTCATTTCAATATTGACTTCACAGTACTAATCTGGAGTTGGGATATTGAACGTGTAATTAAAATTTCTGCTTTCGATAGCTAAAAAAATTTATTAATGAAGTATTATTTTTATAATTGAACAAAAATTATAATTATTTTCATAAATATAAAAATAAGAGGCCGTAATATTTTATTTTAAAATTTCCTAATTTTTACGTAATAATGCGATTAAATATCCTTATATTATATATTACTGGACGCTTATATCTTAACATCTTCACGCATTTAATTCATATTGAAAAGAAAAAAAAAGAAGAGAAAAATCCATTCGTAAGTGACGTCCATATTTCAGACATTGGTTAAGAGTAAGGCATCAATTACTGAGATAGTGTTGACAGATATTCGCATTAAGGTAACGTGACTCCTAATGTAGCATTTGGTCGACCCGACTGAACGATCGATCGAATAAGCCAGTCGCTTTGAACAGCGAGCGCGATAACCACGATAAGACCGATATCCGAATTCCTTTCTACCTATGCTGAAAGGACTTCCGCATATTCTGTTATCGCGTGCCCTAAAGCAACGCGTGTTACTTAAGATGATTGGTGTCAAACTTCAATCGGAACAGGAAAGTTTCCTCTTACCAAACATAAGCTATCTTTCATTCTTTTGACACGTGATCTTCTGCATAATTGTGTGCTTATGTACCTTCAATAGTAATAAAAGCGAACTATTTGGAATATCTGTTGCATGAAAATCGGAAAAAGTAAGCGATTAGATTATTTGAAATTTCAAAGGACTCTTTATAAGGGGTATTGAAATCAAAATGCAAAGTATGGTTAATGTAGGTGATTTACAAGAGCAGAAAAACAATTAAAATTGGTTGCTAATTTGTAGATGTGAATCTTCATTCGCATGGCTGTTGACTGTGAAGGTTATTAATTTGCCCGCAGAGTTCGATTGCGTTTGTTATGGCGGATCATCCACTGGACCGAATCGTAAAAGGAAAATTATTGAATAGTGTTATAAATATTGTTTTCAAGTAATGAAAACCTCTGATTTCAGAGGACTTTACAATGCGCTATATTTATATCTGTGCAGTGTGTGTGTTCCTTCTGCCTGAACTTGAAAATAATTCGTGATTACGTGCTTATTAGCTTACAATTCTGAAAACTGTGCGTATTTAATGGGCTTTCTTTGTGGTATTTAGCTTCACGAAAATAGAGAAATATGGAAACACATGTGAATTTAGAGTATCAAATCTCAGAAACCATTTTTCTTTCAATGTTGATGTAATTTTTTGTATCCTTGTTTAACAATGCGGAAATTTACTTTTTAATTTTTACGTTTTTCTGTGAATTGTCTTTAAATTCTGATTGTCCACTAATGATTGTTTCAAGTTCCGCTTCTAATTCCGGGCAACGTGCTCTGCTAGTGCGAACATTGATATTCCAAAGTGATTTCGTTTTTCAATCAGTATAAATGTAACAGCTAACCAAAAACTGTGTTTATTGCACATATAAATTATTATTGTGAATTTTTAAGTTAATAATATAACAATACGATACTAAAGGTATTAAAATGTAGGAAAATATAAGAAATCTCGTGTTGTATTTATTATAATTCTAATTCTAATGCTTACACCATTTTTAATTTTTTTGTACTCTGTTATTCTGTAGCTGTCGTAAATGTAAAACAAATATTGAATAAGGTTTATACATTAAAAAAGATATATTGAAATGATAGTTATTTGTAACAATTTTATTACTTTTATTTCTTTAAGATATGTGTTATTATCAATTTGCTTGAAATATTTTCACGATTTCTTCTAGTCAGTATTAATTTATTAAAATCAAATTTATAATATTGTAAGCGATTTATGTCTATCATTATCATTTTAATTTGTTTTAAATTTTAATACGTAAAATATTTTAATTTATTATAAATTGAAATAAACCATTCGTTAAACAAGAGGACAGTGCCGAGTGAGTTTGGTAATTTTGTTCACCTTCGTTTTTTGTTCACCTTCTCTCCATTGTCTCACGTTCTCTTCGTCGTCGTCGTGTTGTGTTTAGTGGTTTGACGAGAATTGTAAAAAGTGACGGAGGTTTGTTTCCGATGTTAGATTGCGTTCTCCGCCTGAATGGTCATGTGGGCGTGCGGGCGTCCGCTGATCTAGGGATCTGGAATGACCACCGTGAAACAATGTGGTCGGTTAATAACTTTTCCTCTCGTTTCCATCGCATGGCGGTTGTACGCAGAAAGAGGTCCACTCGAAAACTTTGTTTCGAACAAACATTTACTTTTCCATTTAAGTCACATTTTAGAGAGCTGGTTCTAGAATTCAACACACACTGTAATGCTACACCGGACATGTTACACGAAGAGAAGTTCATTCTTTCATTACCATTTGAGTAGATATTTCTTGTACAGTTTAAACGATGTTTCAGAAAAACAAACAAACTATTACACATTTGAAGGACTTGGTAGATTTTAGACTTACCTTATATTTCCCTAGATAACACGGTAGTTCAATCATACGGAAATGCCCCCACAAAATCCAGAGTCGTCTTATACGACAGAAATAAAAAATAGATTTGAATTTATATCAATTGAAACCATTATAAAATAAAACAAATCACTCACAAATGTATTAAAAATTCTACAAAATGTTCTCGTTTATTATCTAAGGGAAATAAGTCCTCTAGTTTATCCTCCATTCATTGTTGAGAAGGTCTTATACAGACAGTTATATGGGTCCCATTCTGTACCAAGCGAGTTCATTTCCTCTTTACCCTACATAGCATTAAAAACCCCACACTTTTTGGCTTCATAGATCATTGATAGTTCGGGAATCATCGTATAGGGCAGATATATGCTAAAATTATATAAAAATATGACAAAAATTTATATCTCGTCATATCTGAAGGTCGCCTTATCTGCGGAAATATATGGAAGTAGATTATGGAATATTATGGATCAGCGGAAATATATATATATATAGCCCAATTTCTGTTGAAGGATGTCACATCAAAATACTTTTGCTGAAAAAAATACTTTTTTCACAATTTTATAAAGTTATAACATCTTTCATACGGTTTTATATCCTCACGACTAACCCCGAAATAAAAAAAAAAAAAAAATTAAATAATAATATTTTTTATGAGAGGATAATTTCATATCTTTTAAGTGTACAACGGAAACAAATATTTGGATTATACTTTTTGATTTGATTTGTGTACTGATGACACATTTTTCACTTACCAATAAAAGAAATAGCGCAAAAGGGTAAAGACAGCAAAATAAAACTAGTGGTGCAAAACCATTGCACATACTTTCTCACAAAGTTTCCCAGGCTCCTCTAAAGAGTGACATTAAATACTTTTATTAAAATAGGGTTATTTATGGGATGACTCTGAACATGTTGGTCGTCTTCATGTTACCATATTTGAAAAATTTGTTAAAAAAATACCTTCATTAGCATTTACATAATAGCATGAGTAATTTACAAATTCCGTCTTTTGGTTTTTAGTGATTAACTTAGTAAGATTTATATTCTATTCCAATAATAATAATAATAATAATAATAATAATAATGGTAATAATAATAATAATATAAATAAACTACGGTATTATCAAAGCGAGAACGAAGCCAGCAGATCATCAATATTCTGATATAATCAGATATGATCAATTTCGGTTAAAGAGATGTTACTCTCTTCTTTAATCTATTTTCTCTTATATTTCGTACGCTCCTCATCTATTCCGTATGAGACTTCTGTGAGTGTTACAAATATTTTACTTAAATTAATTGTACTTACAGCGTTTGATGCAGTAATATAACATTGAATTATAGAAGGTTCAAGAATTAAATAAATAATGATAGATTAATGAATTAATAATGATATACTGTTCGTCCATAAAAGGTCGTATGTCTCTCGTTACTTAATTCATTAGATTATATAATGGGCGTTAATAGTAATAAGGTTGAGGAATAATAAACAAAAAGGATTTTTCATTTATCGTAACCTACAAGACAAAAATGGAGTAACTGGAAGCGAAATTGTGCAAAGGTAACTGATCGATTTTCGACATCGGAAGCAACATGGAGCTTTTGCCGGTGGAAGTAATGGCACTAATGTTGCGCCTCCGAAAGCGGTCGTCCACTGCGGTGAGAGAGCGAAGAGAAGCGGACGAGCTGCTATCTCTAACGAGCGTCATGAATGTTTCATTGCTCCGTCTGTCTGTAGGGTGGGGGGAGGTGGCGAGAGACTGCGGGGCAGAGGATCTCAATGCCAAGGGCGTGGAGGCAAGAGAGATGTCCACAGAGATTGTCGGCTAGTGAGGGGGGGGGGGTTGCGTGTAGTCGAGTTAGATGTGAAGAATTCTTTTCGTACTACATATTTAACACTACTATGCGGACCATTGTAGATCGGGTTGGTTCTTAAATAATCAAGTTTTGAAATTTACTGAAAACTATTTCATCAAAATTTCAGGTTTCAAATTTTTGTTGTTTTTGTCGCTACTAGACCTTAAAGTCTCAAAAGTTGAAGACTCTTTTATGTGATTGAGACCACTGAATTGTGTTTTTCAAATTTCAAATATCGATGGGAGTCTTATTGTAAGACAGAAAGCAAAATGTAAGTGGGTGCCCCGTTCAAATTACCAATGTTGATTTTCTTTAGAATCACTCTATTATAGGTATAAATCTTTCTAAATTATATTTCAAATTAAGTAGACATTACTCGTATTTTTAAATTAAATGGTATCAGACTACTTACTATAAAAAAGAAATTTAATATTTTGCCAGGTACAAACGTTAAGCTGTCAGCAACCGGAAGAAAAACATTGTACGTGTGATTGGAGGAAACACTGAACAAGGTTAATGTTTTATTTTGATACAAAAATAATAGCTACAGTATAAAAAAAGATATATCATTGTGTAGATATTGCAAATTGTCCTTAATTTTCCTGTAATATTCTGGGATATTCGATCTTGGCCAATCTGTTCAAGTTCATTTTTTTCTATTTATCTTTATTCGTGCGTTGGAATAATTCGTAGAAAGGCCGACATACTTATAGTTTTATTGGGGATGTGCAATATGCGAAGAAAAACAAAAAAATGGTTTATGTCAAGTCATAGGATGATCCAAGTGTTAACAGTACATGGTGATAAGTACCAATATTTGGAGAGCTCTAAATTAGTAAGTTTAAGAGTGTGTAAGTGTGGTGACAATCAGTAATAAGTCGATCACATTTATTGAGCTGGACAGTTAGTAATATGTTAACCCTCTAAAAATATGTTAACAACAGATGGGATATACAGGAAGGACTTAAGATGGTTGGGTGATGATTAGGATGGTATTTTTGGAAATGATCATTAGTGGACAAAAATTAGAAAGAAAACATGGAATGTCGAATGGTGGAATTTCATATAAAGTGTACCAAATACGGAATTTGCTTTGATGTACTCCGAGATCAGCTCTTTACAGGGTACACATTTATTAATTCAATATAGTATATTGTAATATGTATGCCATAAATCAATTTAAAAAGTTTTTTTGCATGTTTTTCTTCACAATTGTTATGTTAATTGATTATAACTATAATTTTAATAAATATCTGTGAAGATGCTCGCACTATGTACACAAAGGTCGCCAATGGAGCGCGGATAGACGAGATGAATCGACTGTATGGGATCGATCGACATGTTTTGAAACAACCCTAGTGAATGAGACATATCTCATAATCTAAGCATCCGGATTCTGTAATCGATATATTCAAAGATCATTAGAACGTTGTATACAATGGGAGGGGTTACTTTTCCTCGGTTACGCCGTGCGTGCTGGTCGAAAATGAGTTTGGAAGACATTTGCGTGTGCTGTCTACACGCCTCAGAAATCCTCCCCTTCTTGTTTTGGAAGAGCACGTGGCAGTTCTAATCCTTCTCCGTTTCTCCTCTTGATTTCAAAACCCATCGCGGCGTTTAAAATTCTATCATGTTCATGGAAACAGCTTTCGTGTTTTGGACGCAACTTCTACTCAGCCTTTTGAAAGAACAATGACCTGCTTTGACTATTTTTGGATTAGACAAAATTATTATATTTGGATTAGACAAAAATAAATTGATGCGTTACGAAGAACAGTATGTTACAAGTGTGGCGGCAATACCATTAAACGAAAAAAAGAGACGGAAATGGCTGTAGCTTATACAGATGCATGCATGTATGTGGTAGAATTTCTATGTATCTCAACAATATACGATTGTTAAACTTCCCATAATTCTGTGGGAGACCGATTTATCTTAAAGGAGTAAGAAAATCACTTACAACATGAACAAGTATTTATTTGGATTTATGTAATGCAACATTGTCGTGACAGTGGTCAGCTGTCACAAACGTCCAAAAACAGATCTCTCCCCTCACACTCCCTAACCAGAACTCTCTCCTCACACATCTGAAACAGAACTGCCGCCCCCGACCGCTGTGGTTGGCCAGTCGCTCTTACACTAACACCCCCCCTCACACACACACACATGACAACTCGATCGCCCGTGTAGAAGTCTTTCTCACGGGTCGGTCAGAAAGCGATTTATTCTCGCGCTCTTCATAAACAGAGGTGACGCAGGGCACATGGCCGAAGGGTGCGAAGCAAACATCCCTTACATATGAATTTACTAAAACAGTGTTCCTGTGTTATATTTGTTCTATTCCATCTACTTCTGATGTTCGTTAGTTTTCGTGTTTTATAACATTGCCTGCTTGCTTTGTGTTACTCACGGATTAGTATTTTTTGCACATTCCAACATTTTTTTGATTTTTTATATTAATTCATTTTTAAAAAGGAAACATTATCCTGTAAATGTCAGTACTGAGCTCACGATCTAGTGAACTAAATGTGGGATGCAATTTCACGTTTGTAAGTGATATAAGTGATCCTAATTCCATAAAGTTATATAAATAATGTATAATGAATGAAGCAACATATCACTCTAAGTGAGTAATAATTGTATTTTTTAAGTACCATAAGAAAACCAATAGATACTACTTTGCCCCATCTCCTGGTTGTAGACATGTTATACTCGGTTTCAAATTTAGCACTAACAATGTGAACATAACATCAGAACAGTTATGAATTGTATATGGTAATGGAGATTACCATTGTGGTAAGACGCTCCCGTGCTGCCATTTGTTAGGATTAAAGTTGACAAGAAACATCTTTTTCAAATAAATGACGTTTTTCTTGACGTAGTATTTAAAACAGGANAGAGCGCTGGGCTGCTGGCTGGGGTTCAAATCCCGGTGAGGTGGGGATTTTCATCACACCTTAACAGCCAGACTGGCTCCCAGGCCTACTCAGTCTGCTGTAAAATGAGTACCAGGATCTATCCTGGGGTCAAATTGGTCGGGGCGAGATACTGACCACATATCCTCCTAGTACCGAGGTCAAATAATTGCGGAGCCCATAGACCTTCGGGATCTGTTGTGGGATAGTTTGACTTTGAAAGATAAGGGTGAAATAAGAAACAATAGGAAATAGTGAACGCAACTTCTAATTCTTTAAAGTGCCACACTTAATTTGCGATTCATTCTAAAATCATTGAAAAAAATTAGAGGGATAAAAGATGCGTATTAATCCATGTTTTTGTCCCCTTCGTCATATAGGATAAAGATTGTTGAATATTTAGGCCAAAACGTTAACGAATATTCATACTGCGGATGTTTCAGAAATTTGTTTGTCCTTCTTCAGGGTTAAACACAACAGGTTAAAATTACTCTACAGCCAACCAACAGTTGATAACTAACACAATCCATTAACCTCCTACATGTTACAATTAAAATGGCATGAGTTATTTATGGAGATGTAAAGTTATTGGTTGTGGTTATATACAGGTGGATCTTACGTTTATATAAATGTAATATATTAATTGTAATATAACGAAACGTTTTTGACCTAAATACTCAACAACCTTTATCTGATACGTATAACTCGCTTTGACTCCATGAGACGTCTATAGTCGTGACCTACTCCACGCCAAAGAGATTACACTAAGTTGAAAATGAAACAGTTCCATGGCAGTGAGCCTTGGTGTAAGCTCTGTGGAAGGCGTCCGATTAGAAGACGCGTTCCGTCGATGGAGTTTCTGGAGCAAAGTGAAGGAGAGAAGGAGGCTTAGCGTGTATTAGTTCTGGCTTGGAGAAGACGATCTTGCTAAGGACTTGCCACTGCGGTGCGGAAGTCTTTTCAATTCCAGCAACCAGATTTTGAATACAAATGCTTTTATCGTACCTCTGAAATACGGACGTAAATATTTTAAAGTTTCACCTTTCACAGAATAATTTTCCTTGCTTGAAAATACTCCAATAGAGTGGAACCCCTCTTAACCCTACGATGCAGGACCTCGGAGACCCTGTTGGATTTTATTCCATGAATATCTCATACAGTTTTATTCCGGATTAACCGTCCCTTCGCGTATTCCTTCCTTTATGTTTTGGGAAGTCTCTCACAAATTTGAAGTCAAATTGATCCATAGGTTTGTATAAAAAATCAAATTATCTGTCACTTACACGTGAATGTACATGCAGGGCCACAGAAGCACTGTAGAGATTTTATACAATATATGCCCAGCAAACTCGTTAAATATGGAGTGAAAATATTTTGGTTATGCAATACTAAATCGGCATTGCTATTGATGGATCTGTTTATACAGGGAGGAAACCACATGAGCCTATTCAGAAACAACTTGGACTGAATGTGTTAAAAGATTTCGCTGAAAGTATCAGAGGATCATGTAGTAACGTTACAAGAGATAAATTTTTACTAGCATTCAATTAGCAGAAGACATGCTGTAGAAACAAGTCACAATTGTAGGGACAATCAAGCAAAACAACCCTGACATACCCAATGAGATGAAACCTTTTACCTCATCTCTCAGCAACTCTCTCAGGCAAGAGAAAGAGGTGTAAATGTTGTCCTTACAACAAACAGTTTCATGTGTGTGAAATGTAAAAATGTAATTAGTAAGGAACACAGTAATATGGTGTGTCATTCTGATTTGTAAGACATACGGACTATTCAGAGTAGCAAATATCAATGTGTTCAATTGAAGGAAACAGTAAATTTGTGAATTTTGTTTCTATAATTATTGCTTCTCTGATGTGTTCGAAGTGTAGTGAAAGTAAATTTAGTGTTTGATTGAATCATCTTTTGAATAATGACTCACCACAGGTTTTTTTTTTAATTTCTAAAGTATGTAAACATGTCATTCGTTTGCAGCAAAGTACTATGTAAGATAAGTAATACAATTTGAGTTTAAAAATATTGCTGATGTTCTGCAAATTTAGGAAAAAATATGGCACCGCTTCCCAGAGTCATGTTTTGATAATTTAGTAGCTAAAGCTTCTTTCTATTATATTAGGTGTATTTCAGAAATATGTTAGTACATTAATAACTCCGAAAACGTTGAATTACTTTCAATAAGTTAAGTGTATGTATTAAAATTAGCTATATAATTAGCTATATATAAACATACGGAAACAATTACAAACAACTTCAGGAAAAGGAGAGCAAAGTTTTATGGACACATACATAGAATGGACCAAAACAGAATCACAAAAAGATTATTTGACATTACAAAATCCAGCAAAAATAAATCAGAATGGTTAAATGAAACTGAAGAGGTCCTCAGACAAATGCACATTACAGAAAATGACTTCAATGATCGGGAAAAATTTAGCAACACTGTAAAGAAACATAGATTTGAACAAAATATAGCTATAAGAAGAAGAGGAAAGGAATGGACAGCGGAGAGGAAGAGAGAACACGGTGAACACATGAAGAGAGTTTGGGAAGAAAGAAGGAATGGTGCAAGGACGTCATGAAGATGCTCAAGTTCAATCGCTCTCTTAAATAGGGAATGATCGAAAATTATATATATATA
>NNCF01127944.1:385967-421360 GCA_002313205.1 Laupala kohalensis | reverse complement strand
TCTCTCTCTCAACGTATACAACGGCTGGTAGGTTGTGGCTCAAACATTGATTGCAAGATGGCCCTTTGCATGAAAGTAAAACGGGGTGACATTGCGACGTTAGGTGTGCAGTGTGTTAGTGTTGTGAGGGACAGAACGCGAGAGAGGGAGGAAGGGATTCCCCTCTTGCATCGGAGTCAATGTCTCTGTGAATCAATATGCACATGTCTATTTTCAATGAATCAATTTTTCCGCGTTCGTTTTTGTATGTATTGTGCAATAATATGAGTTGCTATTACGTCTCATTTGCTTGTATATTCGTGATAACCTGAGGGAAATTGTAGGCTCTCTTTGAGCGAAAATCGATTTTTCACGGGTACCTCCGAGTAACCGGTCAAACGGGTAACCAGCGTCTCCATCCCGACCAGACCGGTTAAGAGAAGTTCTTCTGTATAAACCAAAATTTTCTTTTTTTATTGTTTTAGGTCTGTCGTTCCCATTCCTCCGACCTCGCTTTACTTTCACCATTCAGACAGACATTCTGTTTTAAGAATATTTTGGTAAAATAAGTGGAATATTCGAAATATTTTATTAATAATGCTTTCCTTCATGATATCCCAAAACACTTTGATATCTATGGTTGAGATTTGTTGGCGGTTATAGAATAAAGCAATTGTATCTTAAATAAAGGAAATTGTTACCTGTGTGGAGTAAAATTTAACTTGCTTGCACTAATATTTTATGTTCCCTATGTAGTACATAGAGAAAATATATATCTAACATGATCACTTCTCAATTATATTATTGAGCAAATGATAGATACAATTTAAGTATTTGTAAATAGATAGATTGTCAAAATAATGATAGTGTATATGCAATATTTAACAGGACGGTTAGTTGTCTTTCAAAAATCCGATTGTGACGTGTGAAATGAAATGATGAAAATGAAGCTTTAAAACGCATAATTTGAAATTGAATGAAGTGTGAAAAGATCGATTCCAATCATTTCAGCCCTTCGTCCTAGTACTCTTATTGTTTTGCAGTTTCATTGTGTTTTGTAGCTTTAAATCAAATTAAAGGTAACGCCTCCTGCGTTTTTAGTTAAGTTTAAAATGCCGTGTAAAACTTCATATTCAAACTACATTTCATTTTTCTTTGATAAGCTCCAAAAGTTGTAACAAGCTTGTTTACAACATTGAAACTAAAATATATTATTAACTTATGTGTTTCTGATAGAGATAGAATTAAGTGAGTCAGGCTAAATAAAGAAACCCTTGAAAAAATAATGAGTTACTGAGGCGAATATTTACAACGGGAAATATTTTTTGTACAGAGAAAAAGTTTACATTATGATTGGAGATAGATTACGATGAAAGTCTACGAACCATATCCAAAAAAAGACCATTTCAACTTTGGTTGTATGTATATTGTTATGAAAGACTTACTATCTTGCATTGGACGATACTATATTTTGTGATAAGAACTCACGACGTTTCAACATCGATTTAAGTCGTGGTCACGTGATTCAAATTATGACAAATCATCTGACGACGACTTAGAACGAAGTAGAAACGTTGTCAGTTCTTATCACAAAATATATATCATTCGTTCGTGAAAGGTCGTAAGACTTTCGTAATTTATTAATTAAATTATATAGTCGACGTTAATTGTAGTAGAATTGTATGTATTATAAATGAGTTTGAGTAGTATTCAATTACTTAACTGAGTGTTCAAAGATGTAATAATTTTCGATATATTCATTTTATAAAAACAATTTTAACTAAACCCATTTAGAGTCTGAAACAGGATACTTCCGTGTACTTCTAATTAGGGAAATCCGATGTTACAAGAACGTTGATGATACGATGTCTGAAGCATAACACCCCCACGTAGGAGATCGTTGATGCCCCGTCGTTGAGAAACTTCGTATCACTCAAAGACCGTGACAGCCAATGTTTCTAGCTGCCGTCGTTACATTGATTGGCATCTCTTGAGTGTGGGTCTACTTCGGTTCATCGTTCATCATTGAACCGCTGCTCGAGTAACGCAGACGTTTCCACACAACAAACGCTCTCCGATTCCGAGCAGTTCATAACCAAAACAACTCCATCACTACAGGAACGAAACATCTATTGGCGTTTCGTAGAGGATGTCTGGGCAAAAATGCAGGAGAGCGTTTGGGAATATATCAATCTTTTGCACATCAGTGGGCAAGAAAGGGGTCGTTCGTTGATCTCACTGCTGGTCGAGGATCATTCATAACTTTTGAGATGACAATGGAGGCGATATTTCATCTCGACTGACCGCATGCTGACCTACATTCCGAATCTCAAGGTTATTATTTTATTGAAATTCTAAAAATACACGCAGTAATTAATTATAGATTGTAACTCGACATTTGACGTGCCGTTCTTTCCGGGGTGCGTTTCTCTAATGACACATCAATTCGCTGATCGTTTGTCCCTGCACCTGAGTCTCCGATGCGGGACAGTTGTTCTATTTGAGAATGATTGGCGGCAAAATTAATCGCTCTCACGCGTTTAGCCAGGGCTGTATTTCATAGTTTCACCGCTAGGGGCCTGCGAAAGAAAAAAAGAGTCACCCCTCAGATCAATAAATACCAGAGATAGTAATGTTGTTCTTCTATATTTCCGTGGAATATACACAAATAGAACAAATAACAAGATAGCGAATTTTCGGTTTATTTTAGTGAATGAATAATTCACTTAACAAGACAAGTATTGTTTACCTGGGCTATATACTTTTGTATTTCAAAATTGATAAGGTTGTATAATCTAATTTTCTCGTACCTATCTATCTATCTATAATGAAAAAAAAAACTCTTTTCGTTTATTGATTGTCCTGCATGTCGTGCGCGTCAGACCTAACGGACTTTTGCGTAGAATAGAGCTCGGAAATTAACTTCTTCTGGAACAATTCATAAAGATTAGGAGTCACCATAGTGCTACGTTCTCATGTTTACAGCAACTCCGTAAATGTTATATGATCAGCAAACAGATAATGATAAAATGAATCCGAGCTAGTAATTCACACAGAGTTAAAAGGGGGAACAATACTGAGAGAGATTTACCAAATTGCCTGACAACTTGTTACACCAACAGACTACAAGTACACTGCTCGAGAAAAACAAATACAAGCAACAATGGTCTTGGATATTTACGGACTATGTTTCGGAAACTTCACTTCTGTGATAACGAAGTGAAACCTAATTTCAAGTGCAAATTTCAGAATAAATATAAACATCGTAACGCTGTTTGACGCTGCGTAACCTTGCGACAATTTACTTTAGCTTCAATTATGAATCGGGTAATAATATATAATATATAATAATAATAAACTTCAGAAAAGCAGTTAGAAACTGCGTATGACCACGTGGAGGACAATAATAAAATTTACTCTCCGGAAGTAAGCAAAAGGACCATCCCATTAATTCCGATCAAGAGCCTTAAGGCAGAGGCGCATTTAACATATCAACACACTCCTAACGATAAAAATAGTTCGGTACGTAGTTAAATCGAAGACTACAATACTTTCAAAGTCCAGAAAATAAATATTCGCGCAATTGGTTCGGTATGACGGGAGAAAAAAGGGATATTTACATAAAAAAGTTACTCTTTGGATAAGCGATGTATCGACACCAAAGAAACATTTTTTAATTTTTATTTTACGAAATGAATTCTTGTACTTGAGATGGTTCTGGAACATACCACACAATTGGGAGTACGTAGCATCATGACACTTTAGTGTAGTCTTCATTTAGGAAAACAAATTTAGGAAATATTTCAAAATTGATAGTTCTGAACTGAAGACGTAAAAGTATGTTCTGAGTACTTGAGATATTTTTTAATAATTTGTAGAATAATTGTTTGTAACTAGACAAGTTTGTAGAAAATTTTAGGTTTCTTATTGAAAACCTTATCCCATGAAATTGCTTTTGGACTAAATTTAGATTCCTTCTCTTTCGTGAGCGTGAGGCGCAACGCAGAAGGGAAGGGGATGAAATGGGATTGGGAGGAGAAGAAGAGAAAGAAGAGTGAGTAGGAGGAAGGTTAGAGAGAGGGGGAGACGCGTGGGAAGCAGCGGTGGGTGCTTTGTTTGTCACTTCTTCGTTGCCATCGATGTCTGCGATGCCGTATTTAGCGCTGACGGACAACACCTGCCTGGCCACACTACTCGCCTGACGTCACGACGATCACGGGGATACGTGCTGCGATGGACTCAACTGGCATTTAACTCTGCGATCGACGTCCGATAAGTAATTGCTTCGAATAGCACACTGTTGTGCGAGGGTTCAACAAGGAGAACGGAATTCGCGCAATAAGGTGTTTACTCTTTTCGTGGGATACAGTGTGCAAATGTAATTTGTTTCCATGAGTATTTGTTGTACTATCTTTTCGAAAGAAGCTGACTCGTAGACGGCGATTTTTTTGGAGAGAGCTATACTTTTCCACTTATATTTAATTGTTGTCAATTCTTAAGTAATTTACTCTAATTTTTTAATACGTCGGTTTTTTTATTTTTTAAATATTTTTTTAATAAATGGTAATAAAAATATTTTAAGGTGAAAAGATATACAATTACAAATCATAAAAATTTCGGGAAATGTACTGTTATCCTGGGCTTCCTCCCTTGCTAACAACCTCCCACGCTTGACCAACCACTAAGCTCTGATACTGAGTAGAATACACTGATAACTTATTATTTGCGTATACTTGTTGCTGCCACTTGTACCATTTGATTCAACATACAGTGATAATTACAGACAATTAATAGTACAGCTTGCAGACAATTACAATCATCTTGTTGAAATAATTATTGTATTTCAAAATATTATAGCCCTGTTTATTAGTGCGTTCCTTAGTAGGGAGGCACTTAGCCACAGGGGAGGTGATTGGGGGTCATGGGAGCTCGGGAATTTTTTAAAAGATTAATTATCAAATGAACATATTATAGCCATAAAATTTTGTTATTTTGCTTCTTGATAATGAATTGGTTACTTGTATTATCAAGTAAATGATAATGAATTAATTAATTGTATACATTCAATTTTCAGGACATACAACGTAAAAAATACAAATATTTTTTTCGAGAAGTGTAGATCCTCTTGAAAATACATTTCTTGCTATAGGTGTGGTGATGGAAAGAATTACAGTATTTGCGGAAGCTTGGAATCCTCAACAGAGTGTTTTTCAAAACGAATTGAACTTCGATCATTAGCTTCATTTGTGTTATTTTTTATAGTTTAGTGATTTATGAAATACACTTTGCACAATATTAAAATACTTAGAAAACAGACCGAGATGATGACGTGTACCATCCAACACGTATAGACGAATACTTCCCATGGATGAATATTGTCATTGGTTATTTTGTTACCCAAATCTACAAGGGATTGAGAGAGATATAATGAAAGAACCAATTATGATGCACGTTTGATATTACGAGGAATACGAATGAAATTAATCACAATTTTCAAATCTTGGATTCAAACGCTAGATTTAACGTACAATGTGGAATACGTTAAATTACGTTAAATGTGGGGTGTTTTAACGTGAGGTTTTTCATCGCGAATGATTATTTAGTACCCTTTTGTAAATTAGGTGATACCATAATTTAATGCAGTATGAAACGCTTTTGGACTTTGACTACATAGTAATTTACTAAATACTTAAAATAAACAATATGTTCTTGTCGATGCTGTTTGCATCTCTATTGTTCCGCTACATGAATACTGTCATGATATAAACTCAACATCGATGTTGTGGAACCGTGAGAAGCGTCACCAGTTAGGAAATTTATGAACTACATTCATTCTGTGCCATCTGAGTTCCCTTATTTAACGATGAGTAGCAAATTATAAAAGAATAGCATTCATTTAAAATGCACGGTAAGGTCAAGAAATTAATCTGTAATGATAATAGTTGGTAGTGATACTATCTTTGTGGCAATTTGTGAAGAATGCACAAGGCAAAAGTTTTTTTAGTTACTTTTCTTTAATAATATAATGCAGTATCTGTATTTGTAATTCAATCGAAGAGTAGCCTGGAATCGTTATCTCTATCAACTAATCTATGACGATAATATATGAATGACTTTAGGGACATTATTTATTTTTATATTATATTTCAAACATTTACTAGCTAAGTATTCGTAAGAATATTGGAACAATAACTATTGACTTGTGAGAGGCATGACGTTCGGTTGAAGTATTTTTCTCACAAATACTGGAATTTATAAAGTATTTGGAAAATTCGAGCAAAATGTTGGTCGTTATCTATTTGATTTCAATAGCAAACCAATCAAAAACATTTATAAAAATTTAATTCCTAAATAAATATAAAAGAAAAGATAATATTTACATGCAAAATGGAAAGACATTTGCAAATTAAAATAACTAACACAAAAGGTATTAACAAGTTAAATACTAGAAAGTAATGCGATGCAAACGATTACGAGGGTACTGCACTGTATTTTAAGCTCTGTTTCATTCGTATGTGATGTTACAAACAACCCTGGAGCATTAATTACTTCCTGATATTCTTACCCTCGTCCGTTTAATACATCCGACATAAAGAGGAACGGTGTACGATAATTCTGGAAGAAAATTTATAGACGCGGAAATAAACACAGGTATCCAGAATAGAATTCTAGTCTATAAATGGATTACAGCTGAAATACTGTGAACAAGGCGTCAAGAAATTTAAGTCTGAGAAATAGCTTAAGAACGTTTGCTGCCAAATCCTCCAAGCGATTGATTTAATTTTCATGTTGAAACACTATTCTAAAAGTTTACTGTTACTGTTTAATATTTGATAACTTTCGGTCAGTTGAAAATGGCTACGAGCCGGGAATCGAACCCAGGACTCCTGCTTTGACCACCGTTAGCCTTCCACAACTGTACACCATTTCCACCCAGACCTAAACCCCGGAAGACCTGAGAGACATCCCCATACAGGAGATAAGTGAACCATGCAGCACACTAGGTCTGGGTGGAAATGGTGTACTGTTGTGGAAGGCGAACGGGTGGTGTAGTGGTTAACATCCATGCGATCAAAGTAGGGGTCCCGGGATTGATTGTCGGCTCGTCACCATTTTCAACTGACCGAAAGTTATCACATATCTTCTCCACGTGTAGGATACACGGAGGAAATATGAACATACTGTTTAATATTGCTCGTATTACGACCGATTTACGCTCAAACACAAAGCTATTCATCAACTCTCATGAACCATTGCTTTGGGTTGATTGGATAAACCCGTTTATCGATCCCTTGAAGAAAGGTATTTCTGTTTATTGTTCGTATGTAAGGCGTGACTTCTTCAAAATTGTATTATACTTAGTCTTTAAAATATTTTTTTACGCATTGGGTGATAAATAAACAGAATTATACATTAAAAATATTAATCAACAAAAAAGACAAAGACAATTGACTTAGTATTTTCCCTAACAATTTTTATTGATCAAGAATATTGTGTAGTAAGCGTTGTGTGAATTATCTTTAGAAAAATATTGTTTAGTTCGTGTAATAGTTAATTGTATGTTAAAACTTAATATGTAGGAAATTAACAATGCCCGTTAAGAACCAATATTGTTAGAAACCGATCTTAAATGAATAAATAAATAATGTGTTGTGTCATTAATTACAATCAGATTAATATTTTCATTTTAAGACAATTCATTTGATATCGCTCTTTATTTAATAAGTGTTCATCTAAAATATACTTTGGATTCTTCTGTTATACGTTAAGAGTCTCAGTAGCCTCTAAACGTAATCTTTCTTTGTCTTCACGCGATTCCGTTGTATAGTAAACGAAGTATAAACTTAATTTCTTTTATTCTTCGTTTTCATTTGAATTCAAAACAGTGGCGTAATAATCGAATTCTGTATATTTGACTACCACTGCAACACATCCGGTCTGGAGATGATTCTCCCTGCAAAATCTGTTTATGGTAGCTGACGCTGTTACAGCATCAATGCCTTGAGGCAATATGCGAACATAAGCCTTGGACTCCGCTCTTGTTCCAATAGGTGCCATAATTTACTTACCCTGTCCATTTAGTGACCGAGGCTGCAGTACGGTGGAACAAAGGGCGAAGTTCTCTTCACGGCGGAAGAGCTAGTTCAGCTCTCGTGCCCTGAGCCAGGACCCAATTTTACACATTTCTGTTCTCCTAATTACGAAACCTAAAAGGTATTTGTCTTTAAATCGCTGCTTTTGTTTCTAAAAGTAGCTTTTCGTGCATATCCCTTTCTTCTCCCACATTCTTCATCAGTTCCCACAAATGAGGTATCGTTACGAGGATAAATTTCTGGAGAGGAACGGTTGAGGTTCCTGACGTAGAAGACGATGTTGTCTCCCCCCCTCCTTAAAAAAAACATAGACCGGGAAGTATGTGTGCGATATAATTAATAATAGTGTAATGAACACGTGATTTTGAACATTTGTAAAAGCATAATTAAAAATAATTAAAATCCCTAATCATTTCGTGCAAGAGGAGTACCGATCAGGTGCGTTATAGTGGAATGATGGCTCTTCGAGGAGTGCTAAATTTTACAGTGTGAATGCTGTAATGTCAGGGCCGTTCGTATTGAATAGCGTCGGACCGGAAATCTTCCAATTGCAGAAGTAAAATGATACGTGGTAAGGTTTGATAAAATTTAGGTAGAACTTGGATAATTTGGACGAGAAAAAACTACAGTGCGTCTTTTACTGTAGACAGCAGTTGATGGGTTCCTTGTTGAGTAGTATGAATGTGAAGGCAAAAGTGAGAGTGGAAAGGATGTAAGTGTGAATTTTTAATAAATCTCCTTCTCACAAGTTCATCTTAAAGTAAAAGGGAGGAGTGAATTTCGTAGTTTGTGACTTCCACTAGTGGTAGTGGATACTTTGTCACGGTTAGGTTTAAGAGCAGACCCCATGGCTTAAACCTCGCCAAAATGTCATAAAATAAATAAGTAACCAAATAAAATATGTTTTTAAACTCAGTAATTTAAAACAAATAGTATTCATGACCGAATATTATTTGTCTCCAACAATTCCCAACCAACAAAAATTTCAACATTGATTATAAAAATTAATGTTGGTGAGTTTGACCTTTATGAGTCCTATACCATTCATCTGATTCACGTGGTTCTTTCTTTAATTCATAGATATGTTCTCTGGCAAGATTTGTGTGTTATATTTTGTTACCTTAGGTATCACAAGGAATATGCAATGACGATAGTACACAATGAGGTCCGGGGAAAAATCAATTATATTAGTTTACGATGCCTAAACGGTTAGAGGAAGGTGACAACTATGAATTGCAATATTGTTCGCGTCAAAGAGTTGTACAAGGAAGTTGGCGACATTATGTGTCTATATACAAAGTTTAACATAAAGTACCGAAAAAGAATTATTGAAAATAGACGTGTAAAATACTTGAGCAATAAGTGAGTAATTTACGTACGAAAAAGGAATCGTAATGCATTTGAATGCATTCTCTTTTGTGCACTAAAAAATATGAAAACTGCCTTTAAGTCCTAAAATTTGGATGAATAGATTTACAAGCGTTTTAGTTTTATAAGCAGCCACTGTCGTCGTCGCCACCGTTGTGTGTTTCCTCGGGAGGACTAGGCAAGCATTCACATGAAACAAACACTTTTGAGAAGAACCCATTTTCAACTATTCTAAAGTATTAAGAAAACTGATTGCAACATAACAAAATCTCCCAAGCGAAGCCGGGGCGGGTTGCTTCTCGCAATATATTTATTCTTCCCTCTTTTCTCAAACTTGTTCAAATTGCACAACATTGATAGAAACATGGAATATACATTGACAGGGCCTGGTGTCTCTAGGGGGGTGGGCAGGGAAGCAGTGCGGGTTGCGTCACTTGGGGTCCACGCTTTGTTGCCGCTCCACTGCGCCCCTGAATGAGAGAGATGAGTTGTGGGGAAAAAGTGAGTGGAAGGCAAAGTGTAGAGAGTGAACGACGAAGGAGGAAAGAAAAGGGTGAAATCGTTCGTGCAGAAGGGAGGATTGAGGGTGCGTTCTGAGCTGCAGGAGCAGAGGAATATCCTCCTAAATCGCCCGGATTTCAAAGAGTCGTAGAACACGATGGTGCGCGGGGGCGTGTAAGGACCGGAAGGGTGTAGAAGTTCCTGTAAAGCATCCTTCATTCTAGGTGTTCAAGCGAAGAGGAATGGATATGTCTTCCTGAGAAATGCTCTCGAATTTTTACATAAATAAAGTTGTTAAAAGTTAAGATTTTTTTTTTCAAAAACGTTCAAATTTAAAATAAATTGTACAAAAGTTTATAATAATATGGATATGCCTCGTTTTAAATCTCATAAAAATATTTTACATATCTTACTATATCTTATACTTAAAAGGTATTATTTTTTAATATCTTTTTTTCTCCCATCAATCTCAACCAATTGCAAGAAATGAATTAACATTCGAAATATACTTGAGTGGGTACAAGAACTTAGTACAATATTAAAAGTATGTAATATTTATTTTTAAATTTATTGAAAATACAAAATGAATTAGAGTTCATTTATTAAATTGATTTGCCTGCAAGGTGACGCTACAGTCGAGTGGATGAAGTTCACGTTATTTTTGTTTATTTCGTTTAAAAAATGAAAAACAAACAATCCTGTATATAAAATTTCATTTCATGAAAAAGAAAATATTGCACGAACTCCTGTATATGACCACTTGACATGTAATACATTTATAATGCATAATTGTTGAGTTGTGAAACGGCGCATTTTGTAATACAATCTTTAGTTTTGTATCCTAGATTTTCCAAAGATACCATATTCTGATGCATTGTTTTGTAGAAAAGTATAAGATAAAGGAGTGAGGGTCTCCACACAAGTCAATAAAATAATTTGAAAACTCTAGTATTAATATTTTGTTAAACTGTCCATGAACAATTTAGATTTAATTTGTTTTTCATCTGTAATGAAACTAAGAAAACGTTTTGCGAAATCTCTCTTTACGAGGTTGAAGTGATTGCGGACATGGGTAGAAGAGATTATAATTAGTAGTAACTACAATTAAATTGTTAACAATAATGATTTCTGTTAAATGATACTGTTGTAATGTTTTTGTAAAAAATATTATTGTATTAGGAGTGAATATTTCAATGTAATGATTAAAGTATCAAAACAATGAAAGAGTTCGAAAAAGAATTAAATAATTGTATTGGAGAAAAATTAAAAGAATCGTTACAGATACGATAGCAAAACAACATTAAGTTACTTGATAACTCGTTGAACATCCTCATCACCTTTCGTTTTCTTTTCTTCAGTGCGTAATCTCTCCTGGCATGGAAACTAATGGGAACAATACGCAATCTCTCCTAACTAATAGATTCCCATTGGTTGGCGTGTCGTTTTATTTAAACATGCCGCTTCTAGAAATACCCATTGGTGTTTGGACTGTTAGTCTAGGTTAGTAGCTTACGAGAAATCATTTAATTTTAAAATATTTTGTATTACTGCCGTTCTATAGAAATTTAGAGGAAGAGATATGAAAATTCAAGCACTTGCTTTGGGAAAACAATACAAAATAGCAGTGTTTTATCCTAGACGCTCGAAACAATCAACGTGCACATTCAGGTAGACTCGACACTGCTGCTGTTGCACGACTACCTGGAGTCGTTGCACGCTCACTCTACTCACCCCCTGATCCAGTTTGTGCGCAATCTCTCCTAGCTTTACCTCGTAGGAGGATACAGCACCAGTCTCCATTGATCTTTTGCCTTACAACAGGTCTGTACCTTGAACTGGAGCGAAAACATTTTCTCCTCCGCTACTGCCATGGTTACAGCTACCACATTCAACATTGCGGACTACGTTCTCCGTTGATGAATTCATGAATTTAAAAGGCCCAAGTTTGTTTCCACAGTCTTCAGCAACTCAATTTGCTCAGTAAGGGATGAAGCAGCGGGATTTCGCTCGAATCTAATTCAGCAAAGATGAATGCAGATTGGAAGGGAGGAGAGGAGGGGTGTGGTCGCTTGGGGGTGGGCTGGAATGCGTGGCCGCTGCGTCTCCGGAAGCCTTCGCTGGACGCGTTCCTCGAGGCGTCTGAATGGCACGTCGCAGTAACCCCTTCCTTCCTTCTCTCCACAACTGGCTGGCGTGATTCTGGACTCTTTACAGACAAAACGTTTGTGTACGAAACACTTCATAATTTGTTCATAGTTTCCTTTGAAATTATAAATTTGAGGAGTTGCAATAACTGCCAAATTGCAAGTATTAGTGAGGTTTATGTAAGTTTGTAACTCGTTTCGGCCTGCAAAAGGACCACGAATGACGAGTGCTAGTAAGGTTTAGTCTTTGTGTGAGTTTACTCGCTAGACACATCGTGAATTTTACCGAGATCGGAGGAACAGCGTCTAGATAGGATTCCAGATTGCTGTATCCGAGTATTATAACTACGGTTGTTAGTCGCAGAAGGTGAACTTTTCATACTTCACAGCTAATTAAACTGAGTCAACGAAATTAAAAGCTACAAATTTTATCTTGACCCATCTGGAAATTAAGCCCGGGATGTCTTGGTGACGAGCGATCACGCAGACACCGTAGCCACGGAGGGGACCATTACTTAGATTTATTTTTGTTCAATTTAAGAGTTAATTTTAATATGTTTATTGATGTTTGACCAAAAAAACATAGTACACATCAATAATAAAGTAGCCCTCTTCTACAATCTAGTAGTTCAAAGAGGTTGCACAAGGTTACAAAAACGAAAGAAATAAATAAAATTTAATGGTGCTTTTAAGGCTGCAAATCCAAAACAAAATTTCTCCTACCAATTTGATAATAAATATTCCAAATGTCGGTTGGAGGCTATCAATTAAAAAAAGAAAAGAGGATTAGTAAGATAAGTCAGTGGAAACTAATAGGATATACTTTTACTCTGGCTGAATGAAATTTATAGAAACAAATAACAAAATATTAATAACATATGAAATTAGAAAAATACTTAAAACAACCAGTTTTCTTGTAGTTCAGTGGTGATGTGTGAACACAGTTGAACCGTGATATCCACACTGGGCACGTGAAGTGAACAATTTAAGTTCGTAGTGCAGTTTCGTTGTCATTTAATTGAAACCACAGAAGCAATTCTTTTTGCTGTGTAGGATTACGCTTGTACCAGACATTTGACTACTGTCGAGTTACGACTGATTTTGATGACTCACTATCGCTTATTAGCTCTCCCACATCTACTTAGTGCTTCATAAAATCTGTAGAGCATGTCATGCCTTCTTCGTCATTGGTTTCTGACGACACAATAATTGGGTATGTGCAGATAAATTTGGCAAAGTTGAAAAGCGCGCGACAGGTTTGATGAGAGAGTGGAAATGGTGTAGGAATAACACGGATGGAACCGGGTGCACAAGAAACTTCACTTTCTATTCCTTTGTCAGTATTGGCGTAACTGAACAAATTGAATATTTTTGTTGAGATAACGAAGGTCTTATGAAGGTAGTCAGCTGTTCAGGAATCGAACAGAGGCTTCGTCAAACAGTGCACAGGTATCGTACCTTACGCACCAACTTCCCTCTCTCAACCTCTTTTTATTCTTTACACTCTTTATCTTCAAGATCAGAAAATATATTTGAACTTCCATTCGAATAAAAAGTAATTAAGAAAAAGTTAGGAATATCAAATGTTAGCGTACATAAATTTTCATTCGCCTATGGATTTTTGGGACCAAATTATAATAAGTCTTAAAGAAAGTTTTTATTTTTGTAATTATTTGAAGACTATAAAAAGTTCGTTTAGAAAGTTTTTGTTTCTTATCAGGAAATAAATATAACGAGAGGTAACCAATTGATATCTTCGGATATCTGCTCGCACAAGAAGATATTTTTTATGTTAAGAAATTGTAACAAATTATTCAAACGTTTTACAGAAAATGAAGAGAAACAATTAGGTTAATAAGTCTAAAATGTGTCTCGTAAACTTAGGAATGTCTTTTTTTAACATTGTTTTTCCATAGTTTGTAATTTTAAATCAATTAATGATTTCTTTTTTTATTTCAACCCCCTTCACTTAAACGAAAGAAGCTATTTTCGAAGTGGACAAACCCTAGATGGAGCGTGATGGACTTTCCGTCTGCGGGAGGTGCAGGGAATGACGCGTATCAAGAGGGCCAAGGGGCAAACATACTAGTGGGAGGACAGTGTGCACTGGCGGTGGCCATGCGCACCGTGAGAAGGGGGTGGAATTGAGGGGGTGCGGGCGTGACGGCTCCTTCCATAATGGATTGCATTTCCCGCCGCCGCGGAGGCGTGGATTACGTTTTCCTCGGTGGCTGTTGACGGCCATAGGGGGTGGGAAGCAGGGGTCGAGTGAAGGACTGCCGAGCGACGAAGACGTCACAGCGGCTGGAGGGGGAGGGATATCCACCCAGGGCTCTGGGTGTAGCGGGTGGACTGTGCTAGCATCTGCCAATTACGGTAATCGTGTTGACAATATTGAACGCTTAACGACTGACTAGCGATGTTAAATAAAGGCACTCGACGTGTGTTGAGAGAGGTGGAAGGATGAGGTTGACAGGAATGAGAAGTGTCATTTTTGTGACAGCTTCCGCCTATTATGAGAGGGAATCGCTTCACTGTGACACGAATTCGTCATAAAAGCGGGACGATGTGTCACCGCGTGCGGAACAATGCTATCAAATTCGATTCATTGGTTGTGGACCAAAATTGCTTTCTGAGATGAGAGTATGTGCGTGTTTTATACACGCTTGTGCAATAGCGTTCAGTCATAATGTACGTGTTGTTTTAGGAAGAGACGAATTTTTTACTGATGTGTCTAAAATATAATTTTTAAATGACACTCCTTTGGTTGCTAATGACTAGTGTGCTCACTTGTTGCTGAGAAACCCCGGGCTCCATTCTCGACGTAACGAAAAATAACTGTTCAGTTTTTGTTCAGAGTCTTAGTTCGTAAGGCTATGATTTTGAACAAGTTGGAGTATATCTAAACGCTTTTACTCCCCAATATGTATCACGAGTGACTATTGAGCAGACATATATACTATTCGGTTCAGTTGTCATTAAATATAGTTAATAAAATCTAATTATGAGAAATACAATGTTCACTTATTCGGCTGATTATTTTTAAGAACTTCCAGTTTTTAGTAGATTTTGTTACGTATTTTTAATACTTTATTGAATAAGTTCTCGCGCGTTCAGATAGAATAAATTGTGTTTCTGTTGAAAGAGATCCTTTAGTAGTTAGCATTATCGCTTTCTGCGGAGGGATATATTTGGAAAAGAAGACATCTAGTCGAGGGCTGAGGGAATTCCCCGCGTCTCACGACACCGCAGTAGTTGCGACTTCCTTGATTACAAAAGTTCAAAAGTAATTATTCCCTTTTCCGTGTGTATTCCTTCTCTTCCGTGAAAGAAGTGAAATTTACGAATAAAATGAAACTCCTGTTGGAAAACTCAAAAATTTATCAAATGCGTTTCATAATCGTGAAGTAGACAGCGTACCGAATGCCTATAAATCCTGCCTGTAACCAAATTCATGCGAGATATTGATGATTATCTTCTATTCATCGGAAATGGTTCATTATATCCATAAAAATCGTGTTATATTCAATGTTCATATACAGTGCAAAAAATGACAAACTTTGTAGGGAGAAAAATATATATTTTAATTATTCTCAATATTTTTATGTACTTTTGAATTTCTCCGATAAAAGGAGAAAAATGCATAACAAACTGATAAAATTATTCATCCAATATTGTGTAGTAAATTTAACGACGTGTTTTCATTTATATTGTGCACGTTGTTCAAATGTTACATTTTAGCAAAAGCTCTTGAATAACAAACGTTATGTACCACTGCGATTTACTTCTTGATCTTTGAGAGATCATCGACAGAAAAGTGGAGTAACATTTGAGTCAAAGAACATTTTTTGTCAGCAACTCATCTTTCTTTTCATCTTTGGGACGCAGATATTCAATCTTTATTATGCTACACTCAATTTTTATTTCTCCAACACCGAAATAGAAAGTTGACATTTTGATGACTTTGAAAAGTTTCCACAGCCTCGAAGAAAACAACGCAAAGTTTTTGCATTAGAGATGAGAAAACTCAATTTCTTTTTCATTTTCTGTAAAGTATGAAAGAAGATAACTCAGAAATGTCAACCTATAATAATAGATAATTTTCAAATTTATTTCGATTATTGGTATGTTTGAAGTGATACTCGAAACACAGATCATTTAAAGATATTTGAATCCTGTACCATTTCATTAAAACACCCAATATTTAGTGATTTTATTTATTAAAGTCTTCATGCTTTTACCCAAATTCGATTTACTTAGCCACCCTTCTCTCTTTCAGCCACAGAACATTCACACACAATTTTCTTCCATTCTACTCATTCATTTTGCAAAATTGCAAATTCACAATTTTAGAACCAAGACACGTATCACATCTCACTGAATGCGATATTTACTATTCTCCTTCGATCCACTCAGCTGCACAAGGCGTTTGGTGGAATCAACAACACATAGTGCACGCACTTCGTATGTGAGTGAAGTGGAAAATGTAATTTATTAAGCGCGACTAGAAACGTACTCGTAAAAATTACTGAAGTCGCAGCTCGCCACCGGGTGACTGGAGATGAAACGGTGCTTTACTAATCTGTTTTTAGTGGTTAAAATAAAATTTCAAACTCTTTGTAAATTTGATACAAGAACTTCCGAAATAAAAATTACGTCAGACTTTGTCGTTTAAATTTTATTTTGAAGTTACGAACTGTACGTTTCTTCTTGACTTACATTTTCCAAGAATTTTCCAAGATGTTTGTGAAAATTTGTACTTTGTACTCCAAAAAGTTCGTTCTTGGGAAGCTAAAGATGTTGATCGCAAAGAGAAACATTACTCACGGATTGTGCGGAGGCTTTATGCGTATAATGAGCTAATCAGTCAACGTAACAAACTAACACATCCTTGAAGAACAGATGGCGAAGAAAGAAGAGCCACCTGAGCTAAGTAATATTATTCGCATCGATGTTATTTGTTCTGCATTGTAAGTTCATAGTTTGGATAAAATATTATGAATAAATAAAAAAAAATTACTATCAAAAAAACAGTTACAATCTTCGTAAGACCTTTCGAAGGAAAAATAAACTGTTATTAAAATTTGTGTGTAGTTACCTTCGGTTCATAGAAAACAATGACAAATGTGTAAGTAGAAATCTCAAATGAGTACTTTTGGTTATATAGTTCAAGTTTACACAAAGAAACACGAATTACGCACTTAGAGACTTCATCTAATTGACTCCGGCATCTAATTGGCTCATTGATGACTCGTAAATAGTTTGCTGTTTTACGACCGTTTCAAGATACATCATTTACATTTATATAGAGTACTATGTTTCAATCCGTGAAAATGATGAAATTAAAAATCGTCACGTTACTTTCTTAGTATATAAGTTTTCTGCGAGGAGCGAATATCTATTTCTGAGATATTATGTTCAATAAATATTTTTTTCTAATCATTTAATTCGATTATGTGGATACAATACTTATCATTTAATTAACATACGATTTGGAGTCATTTCATAAAGATCAGATAAAAATATATAAATCAATAATTCATTATTATTTTAAATATTTTCATTGATTTATACAATGAAACTCATACTGTGTTAAATCATACGATAAGCATATATTAAATTTGCACAATTTTTAAAAAAAATAGTGTAATGAAGTAAAACAGTGTGTAAAGTCTTCTGATATGTCACTAGTGCTAGTTTTTAAAAAACGTTGAGTAATTTTATAGTAATCTCCTTCCCGAAAATGAGCCCAAGTAGTTTTTAAGTATTCACTGAAAAATACTTTTGCAATGTCAGTTATTATTTCCAAATAAGATGGATAAGAGGTAGTATGCAAACTACGATTACCAATTAACATTTTATGAACTTTCGTATTTTTGTTTTCAACGAAGCTTCCTAATACTGTGATTATTATGATCATCGTAAATTAATATTATTAGAACGGTAGTTTATTTTGGTATTTTAGAATATGTCATTATTATTTATTATATTTACTGAGCACCTTTAATTTTACATCGAGTCCCTGTAAAATTAAAGTAAAATTAACACATATTAGAGAACGTTTTTAAAATTATTTTTATAAAAGATTTTTTCTTTCGACATTGTCTGGGATACATTGTTGGTGAACTGGCGATGATCTCTCCCGGTGTCTAAAATTTCCGCAGCGCTATCTTAATTCCCATCCTCCCTTAGCAGCTTCCGGTGTCGCCGTCGGGTGTCATTATGAAAACGGTGTAGGCGGGGGGGGGGAAGGATACGTCGTGATGGTGGTGGTGAGAAAGAAGAAGAAGAAGCACGGTTTTCCCACGGGAGGGAGACGAAAGTGGGGAAAGATCGATGTGAATGATGCATCTTTGCTTCCCACCACTAAGTGGCCGCTTGTCCGTGTTTATTGCGAGATGCTACTTTATCATTGAACTTAGGAGCGCGCGCATAAATAATTCAGAGGTCTTCCCTCGCCTTGACTCTGTCCTCTCCGACCGTTTTCTCAACAGACGCCTTCACAGCTTCAACTTCCTCCTCATCCTCCTCTTCGTGTCTCTTTTAGCGTCACGTCTCTCTAACCGCCTTGAAGCTGCTATGTCAACTTCCCGAGTTCCGCCTTCCAGATAGGAATACATAATTACAGGTTAATTGAGAAGCGTTTCCTCTAATAACGTCGTTGGTATTAATGGGGATTCTTCACCTCAGAAGCAACGTTGAACTAAATGACACAACGTTTTCTATGGTTAATCTGATGTTCAAAATGCTTACTGATTTTAAAAAAAGCTGTATGGATTTGTTCCTTACCGATGTTTCATACCCGTCGTATGTTCAGTGAGAATTTTATTCCCGTTATTTTATATTTTCAAATCTGTTCTCGTGACGTATATTGTTTTAGTTTACTTTAAAGGTCTACGTTTAATCTGCCTATCTCTCTGCGTATTTAATCTTTATTTTTTCCGTTTATTTTTTTTGTTTAAACTTAATATTGCCCTATA
Organism: Laupala kohalensis; assembly: GCA_002313205.1. Classification (NCBI taxonomy): domain Eukaryota; kingdom Metazoa; phylum Arthropoda; class Insecta; order Orthoptera; family Trigonidiidae; genus Laupala; species Laupala kohalensis. Next base: position 402,295 of record NNCF01127944.1, on the reverse strand, counting down.
CACCTAGAATATTTATTTGGCTGGTTCAGCATTTCTCATTCTTATTTAGACTACCAAAATCCTTTACCTCTTTTGGTGGAAGGGGGGACGTGACTACGTTACGGAGGGGGGAAGCCGAGTGTTAACGCTGGTAATGTAACGCTGTTTAAAAAAAACTAATGTAACGCAACGCTTTTCTAACACTATGTTCTAACACGGTGTAAAGTAACGTTTTCCAAAGTAATCTGTATACTCAACCGCTCAAGGAGAGCACAGAGCACTGAAGAACGAACAATTAAGTAATCCGATTAAAAGTCCTCCTTCCCACATATTACAAAAAACAACGAAAACGTTTCCTTCTGGAAGGAGGGAAGAAAGGTAGTAAGCTGTACGTAATTATTGAGAGGCATTGGTAACGACACTCCTAATTCGCGTTATGTTGGGGAGGGGGGTGTTAAGAAAATGTTAAATTTTGCGTGACGTAATTTTTGAAGGACCCTTGAAGTGTTGTGCCACCAATAGATATCTCGGAAGAAAGCAAAGGAGACGCAGTGATGAAACAGGAGACAACGATAATATGGCGAGCGAAGCAGCCGTATTAATTATTAAGGCTTCTTAAAACAGGAAATATTTATGAGTCTGGAGATTTTGTAGTAATTTTTCCTCGATGTTGGAACGTAGAAACACAAAAACTCTTGTATTAACACCGTAACAAGCAATATCACGTCGTACGAATATTCTTCCCAAAATTTATTTTTATTTGTATATCATTTGCTTTAAGAAAATTATTTCATTGTCACACAAATGCAAATACACAAATAAATATACCTTATTTAGTAAAATTAAAAAAAATAATTATAGTCAAAAAACCAGTAAGAAACGTGGAGGATACTAATTCACTCTCCGGAAACAAGAAAGAGACCATTCCATCAATTCCAATCAAGGGCTCTAAGACAGAATCGGATTGATAATATAAGTTCACTCTTAAGATAAGAATAAAACCAGTTAGCTACGTGTTATAACTTTAAAAGAATATCAAGAAATTTTTATTAAAAAAACACAAAAAGTTACCTAATTTACAAGAACATATTGTTATCGAAATATAGATTATCCGGAATATATTATTTATAAATCATAACTATTAAATTAAATCTTATCTCGAGATTAATTATTACAATAGACCGCATAAGATTCTGTACATAAGAAGCCTAGAGATCCTATACATGAAATCCTCCTCTGCCCCAAGGAAGACCGGTGAAAAAACCCAGGCGAGGATGCGGAAACTTCGGCAATCAAGAGATTATTATTAACTTTCATTTCTAATTTATAAATCTATATTTTTGTATTTTCATCTACAATTTATAGTATGCGCGTATATTTTTTCACAATTATTTTACCTCCGTCATTAATAAGTTGCTTTATATTTTTCACCAGCAGTGTCACTACTTTCGTTTTTCAACATTCCGGTCGTTTTTGTTGGGTCGTGGGGGTCATGTGGGACGCTTTCCCCAGGAGTCATTACACTTTCCTGTGTCGCTTTCTCGACATCCCACTGGCATTTCTCGACCGCGAAGTCGAGTTCTAACTTCTCCGGCGATCGGTAGATTTCCCCCTGGGATTCTTGCAATGTAATCCCAAGACAAAAGTCATTTCTTCTTACTCGCTTCTACTACTCGTTATGAAAGATGATGTTTAACTGTTCTTTTAATTTGACAATAACTACGGCATTGAAGATAATAGTTTTATTTATACCTGATGACAGAAATCAGCTTACTTACAATGCCGATCCAAATATTGCTATTGTAGCTGTATCAACTGCAAACAGCGTATGAGCAGATGGAGGAAAATGAACTAATTTACTTTCCGGGAGCAGCCAAGGGACATTCCCATCAATTCCGATGAAGGGTCCCAAGACAGAGGCGTATTTAATGTTTATAAAAATAATTTAACAGATACAATTTATTACTCAAAATAATCGTAGATATTGAATGCAATAAAAATTCGAGATTAATAGTAACAAAAGTAATAATGACTTTCCCACCGGTGTATAAATCTGCCTTTACCCGAAGAAAAACCAGAGAAAAACCCAGGCTAGGATTGAGTTACTGAGATAATGTACACAAGTGTGTTAAGGTTACACACCATTAGAAATATCTTTCCGGCGTTTCATTTCGTTCGATTGACGCCGTAGTTCATTATTATTGGTGGATTGAATTCTATTCCCATAGATTGATCAGAGGGAGCATCGATGTGAATCGTTCCTCCTCCTGACTTTCAATCCGTTCGTCTTACCTCCTTGTGTTTCCTTTCGCCCACGCAACTAACTCTTTGTGGAGAGGAAACTCAACCGAGATTTCCCCAGGCGGCATCAGCGCGCACCCTTCCGTGTTTCATCTCCCCCTTCCCGCCCCCAGCTCTGACGCCGGCGGAGGCGGAGGCGGCGACGCAGTAATCGCGGACCATCGAAAATCTCGACACCGAAAAGGGAAGAGAAACAGGAAAGTTCAAATACCGGTGTGCGTGCACACAGACTAAGTCTGCTCCGCGAACGAGTTATAAAATTGCTCGAGCTAATTAAGATTTCCAGAGAAGAAATTGAACACTAATGAAACTTGAAAGGTTAAGAATAATTGACGGACTTGTCAAGGAGAGAAATGATAACTCAAAGTTGGATAGACTGTGATGTTCAGTTGAAAAATGTTTTTGTCTATAAACTGACAAGTAACTTGGTGCAGGTAAGATAACACTGAGGTGTATCCAGTTCGCGATTCTGAGTAAATTTACAGAATTAATTTGTATTTCGTAGGATTGTAAAGGTTTTAATAATCTAATTATTTATACTTATGCGTTGAATTGAAATTATCATTCAAAACATGTTGTTCTATCAATGATTTTTTCTTCGAGTAAATGAAAACACTACGGACACGTTGCGAAAAAGTATGCGTCGGGAACTTTCTCATCATTCGGTTCAACAGCAAATAATCTTGATGTTGTAGATCTACATAGAAAGTAAAAATATTTGTGTCCGTACTTAATAACGTGGAGTACATTAGAGGTTGGACTAGATTTTATACCACACTTATTAAAATATATATAGGAGTATATTAGGCTATAATTTTATGGGCAAATTCTAGTTCCCGGTATCTCTAAGCACGATTTAATTTATGTTTCTTATGGTCTGAAATGTTCTAAGTATGTACCGAAAATAATAGAGTATCGTGATTTTAAGAATTTAGACCAGTACTACTTTCTCAATAAAGGATTAAATATATCATGGCATGACATTTACAACGACACGTCTCTGGACAACAAAGTAAAGCTGTTTACTGACCAATTAATTAACCACATTGACAAACACATACCCATTTTAAAAAAACCGTGTAACTCGTCCCCCATCACCTTGGCTAACTTTCGAAATCAAACAGTTAATGAACGATAGAGATGCAGTGTTTGTAGAGTCCTGAAAAACAAAACAGGAAGAAGACATCGAATTATACAAAAGCTTAAGAAATATTGTAACGCAAAATATTAGAAACGAAAAAATTAAATATCATAATACATTAGGTGCAAACCGGGATAGTAAATCACTCTGGAAAACTCTTAAAGGTATTGGATTGTGGAAGACATCCACTTCATTCGATATCTGTATACCTTTAGATACTTTAAATATTTATTTCGTAGGCCAAACATCGTGCATCAATGAATCTAAAGCTAGAAGTGTTAAAGTCTTTACAAAACGATGAGAATTACTCATAAAATCATTTCTCTTTTACGTCTGTCACTCAAGCAGAGGTATGGAAGATCATAATAAGTTTAAAAACAAACGCCTCGGGTTCAGATAAATTATATGCTAAACTATTAAAATTACGTAGTAACTTCTCTGTTTCACCTATTACGGATGTTATCAATTATTCGCTCTCCAGTGGTAGTTTCCCTACTGCGTGGAAAACTGCCTTGGTGCACCCTCTCCCCCCCAAAAAAACATAGCATTCCGCAAAACCAAATGGGTATCGACCAATTAGTATTCTCCCCACACTGTCGAAAATTTTAGAAAAAGTGGTTCGGAATCAAGTGGAGAGCTACCTCAATCACAAAAATATTATTAATGAATAATATAATTTACGTTAATGACGTCAACAAATCTCTTAAGCATAGCAAATTTCAAATGTACGCCGACGATCTTCAAATTTATATTAGTGGCAAATCGTCTAATATAACTTCAATTGCGCAAAAACGTAACGAAGATCTCACCTCACTCAGTATGTGGGCAAAATTTATCGGCCTCCTCTTAAATCCGTCTAAATCACAATGTTCATTGCTTGGTTCAAAGAAAACCCTCAGTAAACTTTCAAATTGCACTCTACCCAATATACGAGTTAATAAGACTTCTCTCGTTTGGTGCAGTCACGTGAAAAATCTGGGAATTTATATTGAAAGCTCGCTAATTTGGGAAACCCAAATAGACGAAACATGTAAAAAAAATTCTCCACCATCCACTCTTTAAAATGGCTACGTGATCTTTTACCAACAGGAGTAAAGGAAATGCTTGTTAAGTCTCTTGTCATGCCGCACTTTGATTGCTGCGACTTTCTTTTCATTGATTTGACGGAAAAAATGAAACGAAAATTACAAGTAGCTCAGAAATCGTGTATTCGTTTCATTTTTGATCTCAGAAAGTATGACCATGTGACAGAATTTTTCAAAAAATCCAGGACACTCACACTCGAGGAACGTCGAACGCTGCATTGCCTATCTCTTCTTTATAAAATAATACAAAATGGGCATTCGACCGTTCTAGCAAAACATTTTAAATGTTTTTAACTGGATCGCGCACGAGACTCACATCTCCTCTCTATTCCTCGGCATGGTACAACTTTTTATAGTAAATAATTCACAGTAAATCCTTCACAATATGTTCTTGGAACGAACTTCCTGCTCAACTAAAATCTCTATCAACTTTCTCCTTTCAGACGACGTTTCTTTCTTTCTCTTCTTCTTTCTTTTTACATTATCCCTCTCCTTCATTCTTTCTTTCAGTAACTTTGTAATGTAGAATCTTATATTATGTAATTTGTAAATTGTGTCATGACTTAATAATTTTCTGTTACATTATCTTTATCTCATGTAGTCATGTCTATGTTGTTATGTGTATATTTATAATTACGTAGTATTTATCTTACAGTTTTTATTCCATTTTTGGAACAAAGTCACCATCCTGAATAGGGTTTTGCTTCGTTTTACTAAGTCATTTAAGATATTACACCGGGAAGGTCCCTAGTTTTGCTTCCCGGAGTTAAATGGTAATAAGACCCTCAAAACTTTAATTTTGTGTTCTAATGTGTAATTATTTTAAATTTGTTAGACAAAATAGCAGACCTTGTGGTCTGAGTCTCGTCAAAATAGAGACACTTTATTATTGTTATTATTAATGTATAAAATTATATCGTAGTATATTTAACACTATATTCAATTTGTACATGGTTTTTTCTGCCATCCTCGAGGAAAATCTAAATGTGACCAAGCTAAAAATAGCTCAGCTCGTTGTCTCTTTGCTTTTACATCACTCATGCGAGAATTCAGGATTCCTCACGTTTCTCTCAATCATTGAGTGGAAACTCGGTCTCCGCGAAGGTTTCAAACGGAATACGAAAGCGGTAAACAGAAGGAGTGGTTCGCTGTGATGAGCGCCATTCTACCGCGTGGGATACGCCACAACATGGAAAAGAAGCGGAAATGTTCGTTCTGAAAAGTCTATTTTGGTCTACGCAATATTAAAGAATTTCTGTTTTTATTTTACATGTATAAATATTTCTTTATTATCCATTAGTGCCTTGCAAATAATGCCATATATTATCAGCTATTATATTTCAGTGATTCTTTTCTTACCTTATATTTTAGTGTGATTGTTTGGTAAAAGGCTATAAACTATATTGCTTACAATTTGGACATACCCGAAAAAATATATACCCAGACATTGTTTTGTGAAATTCTTAAATTTATTTTAAAACGTTCATTAAAAATGGTCAAAGTTGGAGGAGTTCACTCTGTAATTGCTGAACAACAATAGTAACGTTATTAAATAATATATTTCATTAAAGTTACTATAAGAAATAATACAAATTTGAAGTTTTACAACCATTAGAAAATTTGAAATTGATATGTTAATGGTTGCATATAGCTGAGGAGATGTCGTTGGATATTAAGTTATTTTGATTTAGAAAAAAATATTTGCCGTCGTGAAACAAAATAATCGGAGTCCATGAAGTAAATTTATTTTATAAAAATGTTTCGATATCTCCGTTGAAAATGGAAGATATTTTTCCTTCACCTTAGTTCTATTACTTTCCTGTTTTTCGAGATCTCTTTATAAATCATTGGGGGGAAAAACGAAACTTTTAATTGGAAGTCCGATAGAACTGTAATAGAAGATGGGAATAAGACATGGTAAAAGAGTGAGAAGTTGCGTGCGTGCGTGCGTGGGAGGGAGGGAGACGCGGGGAGGGGGAAATGGCGTGTGGCATTCGTCGCTGAAGTATTCACCGCCCAAAGGTCTCGGATGGCGCACGTTCGAAGGGCAGACCACGCAATGAAGGTGGGACCAGCACTCTTAAGTCAGTCAAATCCAAATAGATGTATAATTGTTTTCTTTATTTTTTATTCTAATCATTTTAAAACTCTACGATATGAAATAATAATAATAATAATAATAATAATAATTGATTTAATTTGCATCTATCAGCTAATATTACAACGCAAACGATATTCAGAAACTCTCTTGTCGCGTTTGAAATGCATAAGAGCATGTACAAGAATGGCGGCCGAGCACATCGGTTTTGTGATTGATGCATCAAGTGAAATATATTTCTCAAATGTTTGGTGACCTATAGATAAAAGTAATGTAAAAAACACGGAAAATTAACTACAAATCAAAGTAATTTTCCATAACTTTCGTGATTTCACAGTTGGTATTTTTTTGAAAACAAATTGTTCCGCTATAATGCGCAATCTATTACTCCATCAATTATAACTACAAGAATCTCATAAAAATTGCCATTTCTCTGTTCATTATTGCCGATTTTAGGTATTTTTTCTATTTAATATTTCCTACGCTTGTACCTTAAGGAGTGAAGTTTGGATGTCCAGTGATTGGTCGGTGGGTTATTTTTTTCTTTTCTAGCACAATTCTCAATTCGACTTTTAATCTTCAAGTGTATTAACTCGAAAACGTTCCAGAAAATTTACGTCCCTTTCCTGAGTATCCGAACGGATTAAATCACACGAATATTAGTATCGTTCGTTGGAGCATTAAAAAAAGTCTTTACCTTTTCCATTGTTTTGTGTTTCACTTTTTACTTTCCATGATAGGAGCTTTTGAAAATTATCATGAAAAGGAGGGACTTGACTAAAGGAGGACTTGAGCAAATGACACCTCTCGCGAAGGTCTTCCCGCGCCGGTAATCTGTGGCAGTACCGTCTTCACCTTTTCATGCTCTAAAATACCATAGTTAATTTGTGAGATTTGCTCCGTGTAGAAACAGAAAATTTCTGGGACTTTTGCTTATTAACATACATGATGATAATGATTCGTGAAAATTTGTTCGTAATGCTTCATGGTTTTTGTTTATGCTATTTATAACTGTTCTGATGTGCTGTTTACATTGTTAATTCTGAATACGATACCGAGCGAAACTTGCCTACAATTAGCAGATTGAGGAAGTTCTATCTGACATAATATTCAAGTCAATAAAATTGCCTTGCTAAATTAAAGGAAACGTTCGATATATCTCATAGAATACTACTTAAGTTCTGTTACACTCCATACGTTCAGATTGTTAAAATTATTAATTTTTAAATCAAAGCAATGGAATAGTATCATAGAATTAAAAGGAATAAAATTAATTTGATGAATGCTATCTAACATAATCAGTTATAGTTCAGTGCCTTCTATATCTTTTTCTCTTCGTGGTGGATTGATTTTCATGACATATTTCTGTAGCAACCGACATCAATATAATGCATTAGTCCTTTCGAAACAAAAGAAAAGTTTAGTTGACATTTCACGAATGTATTTCAGTATTCCGGGACGGACATTTTATGCGGATTGAACAGTTGCTCCTCTACACGCCGTCACTGGCAATATCTCTATTCCGTGGGGAGTATTGTTCGATATTGAATTGAATTGAGCGGAAAGTGATTTTAGTGTACGAATGGCGGAGGAGAATCTGTGGAGGAACTTTCCATCAATTTGTCAGCTTTGTTCTTTTATGCACGAGAGCGTCCTGTTGCTACAACCAAAGAGATTTGTAAATGCTGGAAGGAAAGCCTTCCAGAGAGATAAGTAAATTGCTGTTTGAGTTTCCTCTCTTCACTGATCAAGTTAATCTGTAATGGAAATGGAATAGGTGGGTATAATATGACTGTTTAGATACATTTCTTATAACGTACAAGGTGATACAGTATTGATACATATCTCCAAGAAGAGTTCAGAAGAAAGGAAATTGATGGAGGGGGAGTAAAGCAATTTTGTGAAAAGAAACACACCCATTGATCGTTGGTTAAGACAATTGTTTTGTTTTGATGAACAGGTTTTGAAAGATAATTGTATTACAATAAGGGACAACAGGAAACTGAGGTTTTCATTTGCAACGTACACGTTCATTTTACTCCCAATTAGTTTTCGTATTTTGTTGTAGTAAATTTTTAGTGCACCTAAAATTTGCAGAATTTCTCCAGTGTTAAAGAAAATAGGTTCAAATGCGTGTGGATGACATGTAATTGGTGCAAGATTTAACTTTCTTTTACTTCTCACGTAAGTACCTAATACACAATGTGCATTAGTTAAAAGACGTTCAAATCTGCATACGACCACATCTCGACCTTTGCTTGACACCATTACTTAGATTTCAATAACCAATGACAACTATAGTTCGATCTGGGACAATTTGGGATAAGATGGTTTACACACCCTTACTCTATTGAAACGTTAATGTGTTTGTTAATCACTCAAAAATGTGATGTAAACAAGGTTATCAAACCAAACATTAATTTTTTTTGGTGGGGCTTTAGGGCTCGTCAAAACCTTAAATTAAATGAATAAATATTTAAATAAGACATTTCGAAACGTGATAAACGGTTATGATGAACTGCTCAGCTGCATTACTATACTCGGAATGTGTGATTTTGTCGGGACTGATAAGCAAAGTCCGGCGATGTCGCCGTATTGGACCTGTTTGAAATTTGTTTAGAGACTGTTGGCAAGCCTTACAGGGATTACCTGAATATTTGAAGGTTTGGTGGCATACGGAAGACCAAGCTGTTAGAGCCAGATTATGAGAAACCTACATTGAAAGATACATTACAAAGTAAGTGATTATATTCACTGGCGTGCAGTAAACTAGGTTTGCAGCCTCAGAAGTATGTTATAGAAACAAATCAAGGGAAGAATCACCTACAGAGGAAATCAGCAAATCCACACCGACAGATGAATTCCTGCCAATAAACGGATACCCCCCCCCCCCNCCCCCCCCCAGGGGACTTACATCTATTAAGTACGTGTTTGGCAAACACGGGGCCCCGAGCTGAATCAGGCATTACTTCCACTTGTGCTAGGGTCCTTCCTTTCTCTTTCCTGACCTTCCTTGGTCACCTCTTGTTCTTTTCGATCCCGACGCTATTAGGTTGCGAGGGCTAGGGTATCTTTCATTTTCCTCTTTCTTCCTCTTTTTTTATAATGGTATATATAATGTTATGATATATGTTGATATTTGAGTTTTGAGTTGTAATTCAGGAAGGTTTTTAGTGGGTATGGCTGAGTCTTTCGGCGAGTCCAACACGCGGGGAGAGTCATGTTGGCTCTCCCTAGTGCGTAACTGCATTTTCCCTACCTGTACAAATTTTTAGGGCTCTAATGACCTCGATGTTGACGAGCCCTAAAGCCCCACAAAAAAACGGATATTGTTTTAAAGGATCTGAAAAACCAAGAGAATGGGAAATACAAGAGATCGCTCTTTTTGAGACAGAGCCCACATAGTAAGGAAGTGTATCTAATCCTTTAGAGAGCGGGTAGCAACCAGGGACTAGAAATTTCTTCCTGCTAGAACACATTTAAAACTGTAAAGTAAACACCACTACATCGAAATAATAGTAGTAATAATAATAATCACTGGGTCAGAGAAATTAGATCTGACGTAACCATAACAACAAACCGCCCTAACATCATGCTCCTAGAACGATATAAGAAGGAAATTCATGTAATTGTTGTTGCCATCACACTATTGACAGAGCTTACAGTGAAAAAAAAGGCAAATACAAGAACTTGGGTGACTAGCTCAAGAAAATCTGGAAAGTGGAGGTAGTTATTACTCGACCTATAGTTATTTCGGTTACAGAAATTATACCAAAACCCACAAAACGTCATTTGGAAATAATAAGAGCGGCCAAGACACTGACCAATATGGAGAAATCTAGGATATGAGGTCATTGAACTTCACAATGTCCGTTCATGAAGTGGAAAGGATTCAGCTTCAAGCTGGGGAAGACATTCATTTACTCATAATAATTATAATGCAGGAGAGCAAAGTTTCATTGTTATTTACATCGAATGGAACAGATTTACAAGGTGGATCTTTGAAATTATGGACACAAGCGAAAATAAGTCAATATAAAACTGAAAACAACTTTTGTCAAATGAACTTTCGAAAAAATGACTTTGTGATAGACAAAATTTCAGAAATGCCATAAAAAACACAGATTTGAACAAGAATTTTCAATGAAAAGAAGAGGACGCAAATAGACCGAGAACACAGTGAGCGCATGAAGAGAATATGTGAGGAACGAAGAAACTTAAAAAGCAAGAAAAACAAATCATGAAAACATTCAAGTTCTATCACGTTATTTATTGGAGAATAACCGCGAATAGTAATAGTAGTAATAATATAAATTGGTCATGTTTATGCAATAATTGGTATAATCACTCTCCAAACCCTGCTACTAACATCGGAAACCATATGGTCTTGTATGATCAACCAATCCACATAGACAGAACAATTGCAGCCAATAGACCAGCCACTGTTATCAGAGACAGATCAAAGAAGAACTGCATGTTCATCGATGTAGCTATTCCTTGTAATGAGAATGTTACTGCAAAGGAGGCTGAAGAAACGGCTGAAGTATAACAGCCTATTTATTGAAATCAGTCAAATGTGAAGTGTGAAGTTAGAAGTGGTAGCTATCTTTGTTGGCGCATTGGGTCCTTTACCATGTAGTCTTGACAGTAATTTAAGAAACTCCCTGGAAATTGCAAATGAATGGGACATCCAGGATGTAGCAATGCGGGGAACTGCCAATGTTCTGCCAGAGTGTTGTAAGAACACGCACTCTGTGAATCATCTCCTTAGGAAGCAGGTTGAGACCTGGAGGTATCCTTAGATTAATTCGACTACCACAACCTCCAACTGTGAAAGTAGAGGACTGAAATAATTAATGAAAATAAATAAATAATAATAATAATTTCTTAGTCTCGACTAAGAACAAATTTTGCTTCCAGCTTGGCGTATAAGCCAGCCCCAACTACCTTTTTGTACAGAGGAAAAACAATTACACAATAATAATAATAAATAATAAATAAATAAAAAATAAATAAATGATAATTAATAAATAATTAATAAATAAATAATAAATAAATAATAAATAAATAATAAATAAATAATAAATAAATAATAAATAAATAAATAAATAATAAATGAACTGAATGAGTGAAGCTGTGAAGTGTCACCCCCTCACCGCTGTACGAGCCGTGTACCCCTCCGTTCCGTTCCTCACTCCTTTCCATGTAAGCGAGCGAGAGAGCGATCGCGGGCGCGCGCGCAGTGTCGCCTTAGCTGCTTGTAGATAGCAGAGCGACACGAGGCCTCTTTGTGCGTGCGAACAATGGCTCCACTGTGACGCCTGTGACAACTGCGATTGTTCCACCACTCCGCACCGCCGCCACAGGGGGAACAGATGGATTTTGCAAAGCTTTATAATTACGTGTTCCAATGAATGAGAAAATGCTAATCCTTGTTCGCCACTGTAATAATCTCACACGTTTACAGAAGAGCTGTTTGAAACTTCTCAAAAAGGCTGTAGTACCCCCATTTGGGATAAATACACTGAAACATACGTCTAATACTAGTATATTATATACTTGTGTATCTTTGGAGAACTAATTCATAAATCACCTCCCAGGTATCGCTGCAAGCCGTAATCTCCATTGTTCGAATCCCTCTGTGAAAATTTGATTTCTAATAAAAATAACAGACACACAAAAATAAAAATTGGCCGGTTCACAAAGTCAAAATGTGTATGTCCTTATGTATATTGACGTGCTGAATCCGAATTCAGAATTGCTCCACCCCCCCCCTGCATTTTTAATCCTAAAAACCACCCTTATTCTTAAAAAATTGATTTAAAAATGATATATTTTAGAGGGGGAGTGATGGAGCGATTTGGAAGTCGAGTTCAGTGCGACAAAATACATAAGTCCTAGGAATAGTCTTTGAAACAGACCGTTTTGGGTGTGCCCATGTAATTTTATCGGCATTATTGTGTGACCTTGGTATTGATTAAAACATTTTTACGCTTAATTAAATCAACGTACCTATTTTTTAGACTATACACTTGACGCTAGTGGAAGCAAAGTTCTGTCAACGAGGTACTGTATTTACCATTACTTAAACAATTGATGGCGCCCTATTTTATTGTTTATATTTTATTTGTGTTATTTATGTTTTTCTTTATTTTATCTTTTTTGAACTGTTGAATGTTATTTAAAATACACACTAGAAGCATGTATAAGTAAGAATGATTGACAATTGATAATATATAATTATATATAATATGTAATTAATAATTGTACTAGTTGAATTTGACCTATCATGATTTGAAGGACACATAATCACCGAAGCAGAATTTTTAAAATATAAATTTTCCTTACTAAGAAAGAATGTACTATTCGTAATGAGAGACATGAATGAAACACGCGGAGATAACAGAAAATTATATGTACTTATCATCTTGATATCAGCAATGCTAAGTACTTGCGTGAAGGAAATGGCGGAAGGAATCATACGTTTCTAAACTAATTAATGTTTAAATAAATAATAAATTTATTGTCAAAAAACAGTACAAACTGCGTATGACCACGTGGAGGACAATAAACTAATTTACTCTCCGGAAGCAAGCAAGGGACCATCCCATCAATTCCGATCAAGGGCCCTAAGGCAGAGGCGGATTCAAAAATTTCAGCAAAAATTCCTAGATAAGATAAAAAGTTAGCTGCGAGTTATAATACTAATAGAATGTCAATATGTTTGTAATTTTAAGCAAAAAATTACATGTAAGTTATTATCGAACTATAGATTATTCTGAGTATAGTGCTTAAAAATTGAAATAACACTAAATTCACGATTTATTGTTACAATAGACCCGCCCCTAGACAAAGCCTAGAGAACCTGTATGATAAATCCGCCTCTACCCGAAGGAAAACCGGAGAAAAACCCGGGCCAGGATGGGTTACGAGCTGTATTACTTTCCAATTCAAGATCTAGGAAAAATCATATGATTAATAATAATAATAAACTTTACGGTAAAAAAGCACTTGCATACCACTTGGAAGATAATACACTAAGTTACTCTCCGGAAACAAGCAAGGGACCAACCATCTCAATTCCGATCAAGGGCCCAAGGGCAATGGCGGATTTAATGTTTATGAAATTAATTATTTATTACACACGTGTACTGTTATCCATTTATTATTCCGAAGTGAATCGTAGATATTATGTGCAGTAAAAATTCGAGATTAAAAATAATAAACGTTTAAATGACATTTCCTCCAATGAAAAGTCCGCAACTGCCCGAAGGAAAACCGGAGAAAAACCCAGGATGGAATGTGTCAGAATGTCAGATATGTTGAACAACAGAATTCGTTGAAATTATTGATGTTCAATGGGAATGAATTTATTTTAACCTTTTTACCTTATTATATAATCTTTTTCGTCTAATTTAATTAATTTGTCAATAACTTACGTAGTGAAAATATATACATAGTATTAATAGTTACTGTTAGCCTCTTCGTTCAGCGCCGCAGCAATTCATACAGGGTTGCACGTAGTGAGTGGTATAAGATATTAGGAAAGATAGGATTGTAAATTCTGTCTACCTCTTTATTTTGTTGTCTATAACTTTTTCACTTCCCCCACTACACACATTCTTTTAATTCCCGGAGTCTGTTGTGCGAGAAAAGTTCTCCAGAAAGAGGCGGATATAAATCAAATTAGAATATATAGGGGTAGGATTAGTACAACAAGGTTTTCATAACTGCCGTGAAGCGAGTATCATGTTTTGCGTGTGCTCATTTCTTCAAAGATACTTTTGGAAAGAACTTAATGCAACTTTTGTTTTCAAACATCGGACGCTTCCTAGCTGAACGGAAAGTCGTATGATTAACTTTGCAGGAAAAATCGGAATGAAATCCTTGGATTGGATTTAAATGAATTGAATAACATACATTTTTCAGTGAATCACATAAATTATTTTCGTCATTTTATACTTCAATGTCGAGGGTAATTTTGTAACTGGGGAAATGGCTTTTGTTTATTATGTGAGTGATACTAAGTAAGTATTGGACATTTTGTTTCTTGTTTTTTACATAAGCTGGAAATTCAATCTTCTCGACAATTAGTGTCTCGAACGCAATGTCATTGTAGCAAATATCCAATTGATATGTATTTGCACGTAGCATGGTGGCTACTGGAAATTAATTCATCATTTATCATCGCCTTAGGTTCAGCTTCACCAAATGAAGAATAATCACGATTTTCTTAAACGTGATTAGGTAAATTTAATCACGAAAACATTGTTTGCGTTTCTCCATTGAAAAACTAATCGTCGATTATGTTAATCGTTATTTCTCGTATCAGAATTCTCGAGGTTGGTAAATTTGAAGTGCATTGTGGATAACTTGAAGACAAACGACGGTAGAAAGACGCATCTTGTTGCTCACCCGAGTAATCTATCGGGTAACAGAAGCAGCAACGGGTCTAGTCGCCGAACGTAATCTTCAAATCGAATCAAAAGCAAACATGCAAAAGGGACGCCATATTGATTGCAGTACTGAAGAAAAACGCGATTAGCTCAATTAAACGAAGGGATCTCGAACGTTTACGCGTACTCCGTGATTTAGAGTAGTTGGTGGAATGCGCATTTCGGTAATCATGATTAACTGTACAGAAAATCTTGTTTCGGGCATTACACGAATTTGGTGAAACTGGACCTCAGAATAAATTTTTATGTCACGATGAAAGTCAATGAAAAGTGATAGAAGAATGAGGTTCTGAACATTGAAACGGGCCAAGTGCTATATGGAAAAATGAGACAAAGAATGATTTGTTTCCATCACCGACACCTTGGTTCAGAGTAATGGGGAACAATCAGATATCCCCTCGAAATTCAAAAAAAAAAAAAAAAACCGGTTTAAACCTATCGATTCACCGTATTTCACTTACCTCTACCAAGTGATTGGCAATTATAAGAATATCATCCAGTCAACCCTTGAAATTGTCAGTCTTCGAGATTGGTACCGATATAAAATGAACTGTTTGGAGAAATGTGACGTAGTCCGGAGTAATGTAATGAAATTACCGCTATGAACAAAAAATTTTTTAATAAACTGATCACAATATTATGACAACATGCAGCAGTGACATCTGTTGACTTGTAGAGGAAACCTGACACTGGCCGAAGAACCATCTAGGAGGGTATGGTGGCAACCCAACAAAACTTAAAAAAAAGTTAACGATTTTCCGCAGAAGAAAAAGTCAAATAAAAATAGCGTAACAGTGGAATTGTCAATGAAAACACACTATTGCCTTGGAGTTTGTATGAGAATGTTTGCCTATTCGTCTAGAGAGATCAACTTTAATATTCAGAAACGAGTTATTTGCTGTATAGATACCCGGCTGTCGCGGCGCTGTGGAGTGGAAATTAGCGACGAGAACAGACCATTCCATGGGATCGCGGTAAATACTGTGACTTCTTCGTTCTTCGGTTGTATAGGTGATACCATTACTACAGCGCAGATTAGATATTACGAACATACGTCAATCTCGAAACTACATTCAGACGTTAACTGACGTACTAATGAAATCGAAGTAATTTCAGTTGATGCTACTCTCTTTGGAGACACCGCGTAGAAATCTCAAATTGTGAGATTAAACCAAAGCATCTTCTGTTCGGACAACGCGTAATATGGCCTTTTCTGACTTCCATGAGTGAACCCTGTGGTTGGAATAGGGTGGGGGGGGGAGGAAGGG
>NNCF01127944.1:368203-385811 GCA_002313205.1 Laupala kohalensis | reverse complement strand
CCCCCCCTCCCCCCTCCACCAGTATTCGCTGCGCTAGTGACTTGCACAACGTTCACGCTCCAAGTGCCGTGTGCTTCTGAGCGAGAGACGTGGGTTTTACGAGAGCAGTAAGGCAGAGAAGAGGACGCGTTAGAAACCTAATTCTGATTCATATTTGGAGAGACCACTTAAATCCTGTAATATGATTGAAATATGCAAAACGACGAATCAGCGATCTATCGTAGCGTGATAAAATATAAGATTTATTTGATATTAACGTTGATTATTAATAATAATTCGTGTAATCGTGTTTTTTAATTACTTCATTTCAGATTTCTTTTTACTTCATACTCTTCACACCAAAGCTTCACTTTATGTTATTAACACTGTATACGTTCTACGTCTAATAAAATGTTTAGTATAATGTCATTTGTTTAGTTGAATTTATACGTATATAAAATGTTGGCGTCAAAAATAGAGCGGGTCCCTCTACCTGTTTACCTCCCCAAGACTGGTTTTTGGAATCACTAAGAACGCTTTCGTGCATACCTTGTACTTAGAAATTACCGTGCATTACTTCAATTTTGAAAATAAAGAAAAAATCACTACAGTTACTATGAAATATTTTCTGTATTCTACTCAATAAATCAATTTAAATATTAGAAAAAGTTACGTCAGGACTCTCCACCTAAGTTTTCTTCTTCAATACTCTTGTGTTTCTTTGATAATCTTGGTCCTTAGTATTTTTATATTAGTTATAATTAGTATAATATATTTTAGTATATAAATTAGTATGTTATTATTAGTTGCGAAGTAGACAGCCTAAGTACAGGTCTTTTTGCACCTAAATGGGAGATGCTGTTTTTGCATTTTTGTATAACAGGCTATACAAGAATGTACTATAATAAATTGAATTAAATAAAACGAATCGGAATTGTTTATTATTAATTGTTGTTATTCATATACTCAACCCAATTACCTCAATACTTTGAATGTCAGGTGGATGAGTAATTACTAAATACTTCTCTTAGTAATAGAAATGAATCACTATAACTTGCTATTGAATATTTATACATACAATATATCATGTGTGAATTACATCTACGGATGTTTTATCGTATGATATATAATCCCATTAATGGTATATATTAATATGTATTTGTTATTGTTATGGATAATAAACACGAAGAGAGTTTATGATTACGTGGAAATAGGAATTAGTTTATTTCGCGGCTGCATATTGTACGTGGGTATATGTGGGTTCAGAACTCTACTCTTTGAAACAAATGTGTTTAGGTTCTGATTCAGCATAACCGGTCAGAATAACAAATCCCACACAGAGATCCCACAAAGTTTAAGAGTTCGATTTATGAGAATGACGTATCCTTGTGAGGGTGATTAGTTCTTTGTATTCATTAGTTCTATCACTTATAGTCTAATAATATAGTATCATCAAATGAAGTATTTGTCGACAGAAAGTGTTATGTAGACGGAAAAACGTTGACGAAATCTGTCGTAAAAATTGATCAAATTGCATCATTTAGTTTTAATAAACACCTTGTAAAAATATGGTCAAGAAGAAAAACGTGTGGGAACACTTGTATGGGATTTCTTTGTCATCCTTTAGTGAAATTTGTTTCGGAGTATGCTGGAAATGAAAAGAACTTAATATATTTATCAACACTTGAAAGATTTCTTAGTAGGTAGTACAATGACCACTATACAAATTTATGAGCATAGACGCTTTTTACCCAATATGAGGGTTCAATATGGAAATAAATGTTATATTAGTCTTAATCCTAGTTCTGTATTTTAAATATTTATTAAAATTCATGTATTTCATTCTCTCAGATTAATTTTGTAATATAGATTAATAGCGATAGGATGTCAAGTATTCGAGATAAAAGTTTAATGTTATTTGCAAAACTTTTTAAAAAACTGTTACGTATTCCCAAGCATCAAGGGATTTAGCAGACGTTGCGAGATCTCTTGGGTTGGTACGCGTGGTGCTGAGATTTCCCACCGTTTGCATAGCGTTATCCTTTGACCGGCGAACACCTGTTTGCGGGGCGCCGTGAATAGTTAACGCGTTTCCTAAGTAACTCGGCGACCTTTGAGGAAGTGTGTGGAATCACAGAAGATGTCAACGAGTTGTGTTGATTGAAAGATGATTCAGTGCTGTCAACGCCGTTATGGGAAGAGTATAGAATATTAATGTATTGAGGTATACAAGTGAGTTTTGTTAAGAAAAAATCCATAGGCCCACACGTTCTTTCTCAAATATGCGTGCACTGTTCATATCTCGGTTTCATATGCGTTATAAACCAAGGGTTCATATTTCGTAATCGTATTCCATGGTTCATATAAATAAATTATTAAATTTTATAAGTAGATCGGGATTCCGCCCACGAGTTCTCGGGAGGAGCATTCTTCTTTCCTGTTATTTTTCACTTTACCTTACATTCTTTCTTTTCCTTTGTTTGAAAATTACACTTTTCAGAATTTATTCATTTTTTATATAACGTATTGTGCAATTTTATTCCGTCTTTTCCTATAATCTTTGGGTTTAGATATTTGGTGACTTCAGGAGGGTTTTTTTGGGAATGGTCGAATTATTCGGCGAGTCCCACACACGGAGAAGAGTCATGTCAGTTCTTCCCTATTTTTCCCCACCTGCAAGGGTTCGAACCCACGCTCTACCGCTCAGCGCGATCGTGGAAGCGAAGAGGCTTCTACTAGACCACCACTCTCGGCAGTTTTTATATATTGTAAATTATTCCACGAACAACTTATGTATGAAAAGTTTAATTAGAGATATTTATAAGATTCAACAATGTTATTAGAATGATTGAATTTCAACTTGAAATATGGATGACCTCTCTCGATGGACTCGTAAGCGCGACCACTGCAGAGTTAATAATTTCACTTGCGCAATGGCTTAGACACTGACTCAGTTGACGAAGGAAAATTGATTCATGTATGTTTCCCGGTGACACGTTTTCCGTTTATCGCCAAATAAATATAAAAAATAATATTAGGGGTAAGTATCACGAAGCGTTCTTGGCTCCGAGTGTTCACATCGCATCAGGATCGTCCGCACTTTTTTAGCGCTTAGTCTCATTCGGATCGGATTTAGTCGCCCAGGGTTATGGAACATTCCACTATAAACATGGAGCTGAAAGGTCGCATCCATCGCGGGTTGTGGAGCTCATGCGTTACTTCGTTTTGCGAAGGTAGAAGGAAGAGCTGAAGGCGTGTGAGAGCAATGACAGGAAATGAATGCGGCGAGAGAGATTTTAAGTGTCAGTAAAGAAATGACAAGTTATTGTTTTTTATTCTTTGTATATTTGTCTTCCCATGTCATGAATACATTGATTATGAGAACTGTTTAAAGAACAAAAATTTCAAATATTACGTAAGAATATTCCGTCCTGGCCCTCTTCGGTTTTCCTTCGTGACGGGCGGATTTTTTACACAGGCTCTGTAGGTTCTTGCATAGAGGCGGCGGTCTATTATTATTATTATTATAATCTCAAATTTAGAGTTATTTTAATAGTATATTCCGAATAATTTCTATTTTGATGATAATACGTACTAGTGAAACAACTTTTTTCTGTTTAAACATAAATTTGTTCGTATTGTGTTGATATTGGATCTAATTATTTTTACTATCTTAGAAGTGTGCCGAAATATTCAATTCGGCTCAGCCTTAGGGTCCTTGATCGGAATTTGTACAGGCAAGATGGATCTGGTACAGGCGAGATGCAAGTACAACACGGGTTTAGTTAAGAACATATTACATTCATTTAAAGTATGTGCAAAGTGTTCTGTGAGATATTTTAATTTTTTCTTAATTTATATTAAGCGCACGATTTATATTCATTCTCTTTAATAATAATACAATAAAGTATTAATTAGTACATAATATAATTCTAGTATATTGTTGTAATTTTCAGATAGTTTTCCCTGTGTTACTTGTGGTAACCTACCGGCCCGATGCTTTACAACCTATTTTCCTAGACAATATCCAGGAACCATTCGACTCCTTCCAAGGAATATTTAATACGTCAGAAAAAGTGTACAAACCACTTGCTGTATAAGTCTGGCAAAGAAAGGTCGCTATGTTTATCTGATGTCAGAAAATCGGGAGAAGAAAATATGCATTTGAGGAATCAGTTACAAATACGGAGGAATATTGAAGGGTCTATGACTAGACGACAGTAAGTCAGGTCGTGGACGTTAGGAAGGTTAAAAAGAAAATCATTGGAGATTTTGAGAATGGTTCGTGGTATCGGAGGAATACCAGAAATTAACATAACGTTTGAGGACATACTGATATCACAAAAATATATCCTGTAAGCGCCGAAGTTCCTTAATGAAGTGAGTCATTGCTTTACACCATAAAGTAGAAGTGGAGAATAAAGTATAAATTTATTGTCAAAAAAGCAAAAGTTACAAACTGCGTATGAGCACGTGAAGCACAATTAACTAATTTACTCTCCTGAAACAAGCAAAGAAGGGCTCTACTGTCCTTGACGAGCCCTAAAGCTCCACAAAAAAAAACAAGCAAGGGAATCCCATCAATTCCGATGAAGAGCCCTAAGGCAGAGGCGGATTTAACGTTTCAGCACGCTTCTAACAATAAAATAGTTCTGTACCTGGTATAATATTAACATTTGCTATTCAAGCTTATCTACGTAAAGCAGTAGGAGGTAGGGGTGGTGTGGTAGGGCAATTATTAATAGGTGGGCAGCTTATCTGGGTTTACCAATGATTTGCTCGACGTGGAGGTGAAAGTAGAAGTAGAAAAACAACAAGAGTTATTAATACTAGGAGAAGTAGGAGGTGGATAGAAAGAGGAGGGTTCGCTTTTCAGTAGTCACAGATATTTGAACTGGAACATTAAAGCGAAAATTAAAACGAATTAGGAACCTCATACGGGAAAATAAATAGTGTTAGGGTCGTTTATAGCATCGAAGAGAAAAGTGTTGGAGTGGGATGCTTCGAAATGTCATGATACAGAGCCAAGGGCATTGCTGTGACCTACATCGTCCGGAAGGATGCGAGTAACGACGTTCTGCCTGCCGTCATGGTCATGAAGGGCTTTAGCTCGCGTTGGCGGGAGGCTATGGCGGAGCTCCGCACTCGGTGAGGAAATTGCGTTGCGGACGCTGCTCGCTACGTGCCACAGCGCCGTCTCCGAGCAATCACGACGAAGGGTGGTCACGCCAATGTGGGGGTGGAAGAAGGGTGGGTGAGGGGCACTGGCTCTTTTGAAAATCGAATACTTGCTCAAATATCGTACGTTCTTCATCTCTGGTTAATTTAACTTTGGTCATACTTGGGAGATGAGCGTCTGTTCGCTCTGTTGTTCCGCTTATTAATGCTTTCCCTTCTATAACGATCACGCTCTCGGACGGTAGTGTGAGAGCCTCTTTATTCTGAATGGCTATGCGTACTTCATCATTTTTATTGTTGGAGGTCGTGTAGGGCGAGTAAATATGTGTTTCATATCCTATGATACGCGACGGTTTGCGTAGATCCCTCGCGTAATCAACGAGAAGATTCTCGTCGGGTATGTCGTCGCTTCGCACTTTTTCTCGTCAACATGTTAACCAATATTGGAATTCTTTCGAAGTTCAATCTGCATTACGTTGATACGTTTCCTAAGTAATTATTCCTTAGTTCATTAGTTCAACGTTTCTTTTAAATAATTTCTATACTTGATCTCTTAAGGTATTTTTAGTTTGTTCATTTGTGAATGATAGTATTCAATAATATATTTCACAGAGAATATTTTAAAGTTTTTGTAATATCAATTAACCCATGCAGAAATTATTCAGTATTGAATTAAAAAGCAATCAATTCTACAAATATTTAAAGAAAACAAGAATACAAAAACAATTTGAGAGATTCTAATTCTGACTGAAAAGTAAGTGTGATATGTTAATACACCATAGCATTGTTTACTACGCTCACCAACATTAGTGAAGTTGGAACTATGTAAAGGTGTACTTTATTGTAATAAAAATATTGAATAGGAAATGGATATGCCTTAAGTTGTCTAATTTATATCCAAACAATATTGTCTAATTTATATCCAAACAATATTGTCTAATTTATATCCAAACAATATTGTCTAATTTATATCCAAACAATATTTTCAATAAAAATTAATTCATATAGCATCTAGATTTATCATATTATACATTTGGAGCACAAAATGTAATAAAGAAAAGAGATATATGCACTAACAGTATTCGTAGCATTGAAATAGCATTCGTATTTGTATGACTTGCTAAGAATAGAAATACAGAGGTTGAAAAACTACACGTCTTTATTACACTTGGATAGTTTTAGGTCTCGGGTAGTAATGCTTGTCTGATAAGATAAGATATTGGAAACATTTGCTTTTAAATAAAGATGAACAGGAAAGAAAGACACAACGCGGAAAGAAACAAGGAAAAAAGAAAGGAAAGGAGGGAAAAAGAAAGAAAACAAAGGAAAAAGAAAAAAGAATTAAAGAACGAAAGAAAGAGTAAAAGAAAGACAGAAAAGAGAGAGAGAAAGAAAGAGAGTAGGAAAGAGAACGAAAGAAAGGCAAAACGCGGAAAGAAACAATAAAAGAAGGAATGAAAGAAAGAAAGAAAGAAAGAAAGAAAGAAGGAAAGAGAGAGAGAAAGAAAGAAAGAAAAAAGAAAAAGAAAGAATCGAAAAGAGGAAAAAAGGAAAAAAGGAACGAATGACAGAGTGAAAGAAGTAGGAATTAAAAAAGAAAAGAACCTATAGTATTAAAATGAGTTAATACATTTCAATTTGATTGGAATAAATAAAAGGGATTTTTCTTTTTTTATTTATTCATATCTGAAACGAGGTTTTCATATTATTGATCTCTGATTATTTTTTTAGGTTGCACGATTACTACCAAATTGTTATATCGTGGATAAATATGTCACTAGAAGATGTAATTTATTTGTTCCTTAAGTAGTTTTATATTATTTATAACTCGAGAATTAAACTTTTGTGTTATTAGTTCATATTTGAGACAAACGTTTTCTATATTTATTTAATTCCTTTTCACATATATGAAAAACTTAAGAGAATCGCAAATTATGTGAAATTACTTTCGACAATACACATCACTTGTAGGCAATGAGATTTGATTTCTTCACTTCACTGTATAAATATAAGAAATTATAGGAATATTTATAAGTAATTTGTGTTTCGAATTATACCAATTCCATACGATATCTTGCAATTATATTCAAATTCTGTTAAAAACTATATTTTATCACAGTATTACGCAAACGTTTTTTACAGAAACTCTAATATCTTTTACATTGCCTATGAAGACCTTGCGAGACAACGAATCTCGAGATGTCGTTTAAATATAGAGAATGGTAAAGTTTATTGAAGTCAAGAATATACAGAATATTTTTGTTATAGAAGTCCAAAATGTGTATAATAAAAAAATACAAAATATTTCTTTAATAGCGGTGTAATGAAACATTTTCTCTCGTTACGATTTACCAGGGGCACGATGTCTTCTATTAGTCTTCCAAATATGGGAGCCGTTTCAAATAGACCTACGATTGGTCGAACGAAACTTCACCAGTCGAAGGGGAAGTAGGAGGAGAGAGGCGTTGCAAACTTAACAAATCCAAAACTGGTCAGAGCGTGGGACTTAGAAAAATAAATGGGCCCTTTTTCGTTATCAGTAGTGTTCAATACCGTACTTCGACAATAGTCTGGCTAGATGTTGGGAAGTGCCCCACCTCATTGCGCTTAGGACGAGAAACATATGTGCCTGTGTAGCACGTATGGGTAAGCTGGAACATCCAAAAATGACAATAAACAATGGCTGCTAAGGAGGAAAGTGGGAGAAGAAGGAAAAAGAAAGAGAAAATACATGAGAGATATAAGATATTATTCAGAAAGAGATGTAGCAACTAGAAAGAGACAATATTACGATATGTGACGCCAAAACCCAAGTAGTGGTCACATGGTCGGTAAACCGGGTTAATGGAAAAGAATGAAAATTAAAATAAATATAAATACAGTACAATGAAATGAGTTGCAATGACATAAGATTTGCTTGTTTATTCACTATAACCTGATGAAATAGTAGGCCCTTTTTGAACGAAAATCGATTTTTCGCGGATACCACGGATTAACGGACCAGAATCTCGGTCCCGACCAGACCGGTGGAAAGGGTCTCCACTGTAATTGCCATGTTGCTTGAAATCTAAGCGAGGGACCCCTCACTCCGAATGCAGACAATCCCGTTCACTTACAATGGAAGGAATCAGCCAATCCGAGCGTTGCTTGGACAACGTTTGTGCTCTCTGATTGTGGGAAATGGAATTTCACCCTTTCAACGGGCGTCACCACGTCCGCAACGCGAACCACCTTCACCCCCTTCGACCCCCGTGAGCTGCAAGCCTTGGCTAGCAGCTGCAGCCTCATCAGCGTGATCCGATCAGCGACGCCACGGATCTTACCATCACCAACTCGCCCTTCATCGTTCCCTTGCTCGTTCGCTCACCTTGCGGTCCCCCTCGGACGCAGCAAGTAGCCGAGGAAAGGTCAGAGGGCGCGAGTTCCCTGTTCGTGAGTTGCGTATGTGACATATCGCGGACGGGATGCTTGATGGCTGAGCCACAATCTCGGTTAGATGCATTACGTTGCTCTTCGTTGGGTTCAAACGCGAGTAAACACTTTTCACCCGTTCGGATGCTCAGGTCTGTGTTATTTTTATCTAGAAATGTTTTAAATTCTTCTTACGTAACGGTTTGAAATGTTATTAGGATGTTTTATTGCTGCTCTTCTATTACTACTTATAACTTTTAACAATTTTTGTAGTTTTTATTTAACTAAATAGACTAAAACAGAGCCTATTTCAACTAATCCTTCGGATTAATTTAATATTATGTTACGGTTTCTTTTGGATTTGTAGACGAGAATGTGTTATGTTTCTCAACTCTCCTAATTTACCATATATTTCCAGTTGTCTTAAGAAATACAAATTAAATTCTTTTTCTTTATTCTATTCTAATTTCTATCCAATGGTTTAAATAGAAAAGAAAAACATTTTTATGTTAAATTAGTAATAGGAATGAGAGAGTTTGAGTATATATTTTTAAAAAAGTATTATTTTAGAAAAGGAATATGAAGACAATTGTCTTCACACGAGTTGGAAACCAGGTAATTGTTTTTATTTTACGAAGTAAATAGAATGCATGGAATAACTTTATTCCTTCACTCGTTTAGAATACTCGTTAAGCACCCTTTCAGGAACTATTGTATGCTGTCATTTTGTGTGAAGGGCAACCTACTTCAACGTAATATGAATGATGTGTATAAGATGGCAGGTCCAATACGCCGACAATTTAAATAAACAGTAAATTTTGTTTGAGATATTTTGTAATGTTTTTTTCGCAACTATGAGAAAACTATCCATTTTCTTCATTCCGATTTTTAGTATAAAATATCATCTGTAGATATATCGAAGTTTTTTTAGTATTGATAAATGCGATTAAAATACAGCATTTTGTCATAACAGCTCTTTAAAAGTGTAGAGAGAATCAATAGCTTTAATTTGAACTGTAATGAATACTAGTTTCGTATCAAAAAAATGTATGGGTAATACAAAAAAAAAATACCAAAGCGCTTGTTGTATAATCACGAACTCTGCTCCATTTTTTCGCTTTAAGAGAATTAATATAGATTTCGCGTGTGTGCTGTGGCGATTTCGTGTATCTCCTGTCGGATGTCGATGATAAACGAACATAGAGCCAACTGCGTTAATCCGAATTACCCAGTTCTACTCTAATGATCACGTGTCGATGCTCTCTCCATGCGCAAGGACCCTTTGCCCTTTCCACGCCTCTTTGTTTCGCCAAATGATATTTACCGCGCTCACTGCCATTGGCATTAAAACTCTCCGCGCTCTCGAGAGAAACGATTGATACGAGGTGGGTGAGTTCAACGTTTCCTTTGAATTATATCTGTTTCTTTGGATGATCGTATTGCAAAGGAATATGTAAGTAAATAAACTTTATTGTCCCGAATGCAGTTGCAACCTGCGTATGACCACGTGGGAGATGAGTACATCTACTCACTAAGTTACACAACTCATATGGAGGTGTCGTAGGGGAAACGGACGGTTTTCAAATAAACCTACTCAGTTGATTTTTATGCGAGAAACATTTATTTATATACGATTATAAGATAATATGAATCATCTTAATTAAAAAGTCAGTTTCGAAAAATAATGTCAATCATGGGGTTGTCATTCTCTTGAATACACTTTTTAACTTAGTGCTAGTAATTACTCATTGTTCGGGCAAACAGGCTTTTGTGAAGCAAACCTACGCAAATTGTATAGGCATCATTAAACTAAATTAATGTTATTTGTGGAAAGTGTTTCATGAACTACTCAAGGTGTCCATTAAAGGTAGTTCTGTTTATTGACTATCATATCTAAGTGAAAATGCGCCTCTGTGCTCATGAACACTGCAGTTGGGTCGTCTTCAAAGCCCGTTCGAATACGCCAGTGGTGTAAATAGAAAGTGTGTGCCAGCGTACTTGCATGTTCCCCGTGCAAAATTGTGAGAACGGCTTCTGTTATCAGATGGCAGAACGAGGTTCACAAATTCCTTTCCTAGTCTCTGCGACCACGAGTTTCACCGGTTTTCAGGAATAGAACTTACGTATTTTGGCAGTACTAAAGAGAATTCTGAAGACAAGTATATTTGTTTTGATTAATTACAAAATAATAAAAGGGAAAATCAAATTACCGAAAAATATAAATAAAATGTATTATTTAGTTATTTTTACGATGTTTTGTGCAATTCTTTATAATGTCGTTTAATGCAACTATTCTACGTTACTAAATGTTTTACAAATAATAAACATAGTGAACTACTACCAAGTTCATCACACAGGAAGTCAGAGGTTCACTCTGTCTGAAATTTCCCGAACAAAATTTTTCCGACAGCCATGACAGTCTACTTGCCTACCCTGGCTGCACAGGCGGCGAGCAGTACGTGCCCTACCTGAGTACGCCGTGCTTTATTGCCTGAATGTGCTCACTTTGACATTCTTGGCATACACACTGCGAAGTCTTCTCTTTGTTGGAAGTTCCTATATTTGAACTGCTGAACGAACAGTATTTTATAGTGATGGAATTTTAATTCTAGAGATTTTTTTTTCTCTCTTACTCACGGCTCATCTGTAGACTACGTGCATGTTGACATGCGGATCGACTTGGACTTCTGGTGATTTGCTTTTTCTCAGAACGGCGATGTTTCCTTGTGTCCTCGCTTTTTATCATCGTTTGATGACTTTAGTATTACACAATCATATTTCTATGACATATTATCAATGATATAATCATAGTTGTTATTTTTCAACGAGAGCATATGTCAAAGATACACGAACATATTTCAACTATTTTCAAAGTTTGTGCATCCCAAGAAATTACAGTTGAATTAACAAAAGGTGAAGAACGAAGTAATTTTTAATGAAATGTAATATCTTCAAGATAAGATTAAAAGCTCTTTTTATGCAAATTATATTTTTACAAACCGCAACAAAATTACTAATTTTATTTATCAAATAAAAATTATATAAATGAAATTTCGTGTTTCATTTCTTAAATTTTGTTTTATTGATTTCTATAAGTTATGTTGATCGAAGATTATTCCTAGGCTTAAAATTAAGCATTTTGTTCTCAAATACTAGTAAATGAATAAATATTAATCAATAAATTTTCTGCCAAAAAAGCAGTCACAAACTTCGTTTGACTATGTGGAGGGCAAATTAATTTACTCTCCGTAAGTATCCGAGGGACCACCTCATCAATTTCTATTAAGAGGAGGGATGAATTAAAAATTTCAGTACACGCCTGAAATAAGAATAAAATTAGTTTGCTACGTATTATAATATCAATAGAATACCAGCAAATTTGTATTTTATAAAACACAAAAAAGTTATTTCACAAGTGTGTATTATTATCAAAATATAGATTGTTCGGAAAATATTTGTTTTTTTTTATAAATCGGAACTTTAAATTGAAGATTAGTTATTGTAATAGACCGCCGTTCATAGAATAGAACCCAGTCAGCCTGTATATAAAATCGGCCTGTACGCGAAGAAAAACCGGTAAGAAGTGTGGAATAAGATTTCTTTTTTGAAATTCCGTAGAGCGATGTCTCCGTAATTGCCTTCGTCGAAACGAAAGAAACATCCTCCGAGGTTTTGTGTAAATGAAAACCAAGATTTCCTCTCTGTCGCTGCGATTCGATATCAACTCGCTGTCTTGATTTCCCGCTTCTCTTCTCCTCCCGTCCAGTTCCTCGATCAAGCGGCCGCCGCGTCGCCGTTCCTCGTTAGCGACGTGCGCCTCTGCCACGAAATAGGGGTCTCGCCTGCTGCTGCTGCTGCTGCTGCTGCGTCCACCGCCGTAGCCCCGTCGTTTCCACTATAATCAGGAAGCTGTGCTCCCTGGAGTGTTAGAGGGCGGATGGTGAATGTCGGATTCGCCCATAAGCGATTCGAAGATAGAGTGGGTACACGTACACTACATTACTCAATAAACAACTGTTGTAGACTTCTGTACTAAGGTATTGCTACCTGATCCTAGTCGATCCAAAATCAAGAACCGTTCTTTCATTAACACAATTTACAAAAACACACGAATGATTAAAATGTGCCATAAGCATCGCAGAGTACTTCCCTTCGACTCCATTTGAGTTTCGGCCCCATCTTGGCCCGGGTGTTTCTCCGGTTCTCCTTCGGGTAGAGGCGGATTTTTTACACAGGTTCTCTAGGCTTTTGTCTACGGACGCGTCTATTGAAACAAGAAATAGTCAATTTAGTGTTATTTCTATTCTTATGATTTATAAAATCTATACTCAGAATAATCTATAGTTCGATAATAATTCGTACATGTAAAATAATTATTTTGTGTTAAATTACAAACATATTGATATTCAATTACTCTTATAACTCGTAGCTAACTTTTTATCTTATCTAGGAATTTTTTCTGAAAGTTTTCAATCCGTCTCTGCGATAGGGTTCTTGATCGGAATTGATGGGATGGTACCTTGCTTGCTTCCGTAGAGTAAATTAGTTTATTGTCCTCCACGTGGTCATACGCAGTTTGTACTGCTTTTTTGACAATAAATTTATTTATTTTATTTTTACCTTAAAAGAGGGACAACACATTACTATTTAGAGTTAATTGTCACCAGAGTTGTGAACGATATTTATATTATATACTTATCCCTCATTAATTTAAGGGTAATAAAATATTATTGTTTTATAAATACTATCTAAGAGTGTCATATTTTAGTGGTTCGTAACGTTTTAATTGTCTACGGTTCATTTTCGTTGAACTTTTTTTGTCCTTATTTTGTCTTCATCCTATTAACATTTTTGGTTTTATGTATTTCGTGCGTCAGCATTAAAGTCCGCCGTAGAATATGCGCTTGTTACAAGAGAAAATATAAAAGCATGTGGCTGATGAATGTCCGATATTTCACTTCTAAAAGCGAGACAACCGTCAATATTCTGGGTCAGGAAGACCTCAAATAGAGATGCTGAGCTTATAAGTGTGATTAAAGTAGTGATAAATGTGAAGACCAGAGATGTTCTACTTTTAGAACAAAAATTTTGCTAATAGACCTTCTGTGGGGAAGACGAAATTCCTATATCCTGCTATATTAATTATTCAGTTACCACTTACATCTTATTTAACGTAAAGAATAAGAGTTGATATTGATCAAACTTGCCCGTACAAAGGAAATTCAGTTTGTCAACTATCGAACAATTCTCTTTTTTTTTCAATGTTCCTGTTATAATCAGTAAAACATTTTATCAGTTTCTGGGGTATGATTAAGTTTTATGTATTAAATATTACAAATTGGTGGTACAACATTCATCAATGATTGGAAAATGATTAAATTTCTCTCTGATGTCGGTTCTCGTCAAATAAAGATGAACGTTAAGCACCTTTGCAATTGGATTTTACCAACTAAAAACACGCAACACCGAGTTCGAAGAATCTGATTCTGGTATCATCGATGAGATACTTTGATTCAGATTCGCGACAGAAGGAAATTCGATTCAAGGGTCATATTTAACTATTTTACGCGTTGCGGAAAAGATATTCTTATTAATAGAATTGCAATTACTCACCCCTGAGTTGAAATAACAAAAACAATGAAAGTGCTTTGGAAAATATTTATTTGGACATTCAACATATTTGTAATACAAAAGTTTCATTCTTTTGTATAATATTTTGAAAATATGAGTTTAACTTTTAGGCAGTTTTCAGAATTTTTAAGGCAGGTTTGAAATTAAAAATAAATGTTTTGATTTCGGGAGGAAAAACAGAAATTTTGTTAGCACCCATAGTTTCTATGAAACGATGGATTGAAGAGGTTAAATTTTGTTAGCAAAGTAACCATTTCTCGAAGAGACGACGCTATTTACGTAAAAAGAATCTACCACATCGGATAAATATTTTTTGTAAGCAATACTAGTATATGAATTGTTTTTGCACTAGGGGTACGACGGTGCACTTTTTAAAAGTAAATATATAACCCATGTTCATTGTAAATGTAAAAAGTAAAGGTTAAACATTTTCTTTAGTTTGCATAGCATTTGTTCTCATCCTTTTGTTTATCTAAAAATAAGATTAGCGCCTACACAATACAACATGTTTTATTTTTTACTAATTTTTCTCATTGTCGGCTTCGCCATTTTGTAGGATGAAATTTTTGTGTGTCGCTCACTCCAAATTTCTTACTCCACCATTGTTCACCTCGAGACTCGAACCCAGTCCCATCAACCAATCCATGCCTCAACTATTGCCATGTGAGCCTCAACTCTCGTGAAAAATCCCCCCCCCCTCATCCTAGCAATTCGCGTCATTCCAACCTGGCATGCCTCCCAGCCACAGTGAGGTCCGCGGCGACGGCGGGCGGGTGACGCGTACCCATGCCGTTGCCAGGGCAACGCCAATGCGGGCGTGCCGTGGGCGGTGGTGTAGTTGGTAGCATTGGATGCTGCTGGGGGTGAGAGCGGAGCGGCTGCTGGGACAGCGGGACTAGGGTCGGGCACGGCACGCCACGCCACGCCGAGTTCTGCGAGACTCACGGTTGCCAGTGGCGACCGAGTTTTTATTCGCCTACGTTTTGTCTCATGAGAGAAAAAAACACCACCAACAAAACAGAAGAACAGACCGTTTCGAAAAGGCCTCTTGTTTATAACTGACGTTTATAAATCTTGCACCGCGCAGCTTTTCTCTGTGTTCGCTTATATTGTTCCTTTATATTATACAAGCTCTCGAGTATTTTGTAAACGATTTCTCGATGATCCATATGAGAAAATCAAACCTTTACAATATTCACTTTGCTGGCAACAGTGTTATTGAAGTCTTCTTTTTCATTATAATTTCTCTTTATAGGAAATGTTAATTAACTACATATTTTTTTATGAATAATGTACTCCGTATTTCTTTGTATTAATAACAGGTATACGAATATTATAACCTAACATAATTATGCATTTAGTTTTTTCATCACATATAGCTGAATTAAAGGTTGGAAATTTCACAATATTTGTCTTAATGTTTAGGAAATCTTTTGGGCAAAGTTTTCGGGAAGACGTGATGTATTTCGTGTGAGGGGTTTGGAGGGAATGGATAAGTTATAGTGATATAGTAAGGATTAAGTATATCTCAAATATCTAACTTTCTATTTAATAATATTCATTGTCAGAACTGCAGTATTGAGGTAATTAAGAAATGTTTAAACTACTTGACTTTGTTTTCATAGTCTGGTTTCATTTTTAGTTGAAATATTTGTCCACTTTGGCAATGATCCACGTGAGATACCAAGGTGACCAGTGACCAGATTTAGGGAAATACACAAAATAAAAATCTTTCATTACCTTAGAATTAGTCTCTAGTGGCACGTGTGACACAGCTTAATCATTCCGTCAAGTACGTTTGAACATTCAATAGGTCATGTAACGTCCACTATTATGCCTAGTGCTTTTTCACTCTCAAGTTTCTTAAACGTAATATGAGGACGTGTTCGAAAGTGTTTCATAATAAGCGCTTTGTGTTTCTAATTACTATGGACTCATTGCATAATGTCTATCAATTTTTCAACTGCATACATTTCGAGGTGTATTCTTCAGTTACTTCATGAGTAACTTGTGTGAAAATTCGAGAACATTTTAAGTGTAAACAGAAATGCTATTGTTCATTAAAAACAATAATCTATATTTCGGCTTTGCTAAGACTGCAAATGACAGTTGGTAGTCATTTCTCTAGCCATAAAGTTTACTATTGGATAATATTTTAATATTTTCCAAAAACAGTACAACTGTGAATTTTGTATTTAACTTATCCCGTCTCTCTGTAACTGTAATTTTTATAGTAAAATGTTAACTTAGTATGAAATGTAAATATTTTTTGCAGATCATGGATAGTATTTTCTTTATTCTTCTTTCAAGTCAACTTAATCTTTTTTTTTACTTGGATATACTTTTAGAAATATTAAACATTTCAGACGAACAATTCCTGCAAAGGTTTCAACCGAACCAAATGTAAAGAAATCGACTTTTTTTCTCGTAAGTTTTTTGACACGAGTATTTTACGTCTCTTTAGGCATTGAACCTGGATGAAGTATGCGCCAAATAAACTCAATACAATGAACTGTCGAAATTCCTATGGCCACCGCTCTACGGGTTAATTAGTGACGCGTGACGGAGTCTCGTGTACCATTGGTGACCCGCATGTGTCGACTGGAAGCACAGAATCAAAGCCTGGATCGTCCCGTCAATTCTGCGACCCGAATACAGTTCTCCGATGCGACTAATGCTTCTGCGTAGAGGACAAGCAGCCGGAGATCGACGCCCACTCGTACACGAAGTAGTGAAACTGACGTCTTCATGGAACAGCGCAGAAACCAAATACTCAGTCACTAGTCACGAAATATATTCTTCCACCTTATAAGATAGTTATTTTTTATTTATTGTGATATTTGTAATGTAGCATGGAATTGAAGCTTTTCTACATGGGGCGATAGGAGTTGGGTGGTAGGGATATTGTTAGCTGGGTTTACCAACAACGTGGCTCACGTGGAGGTGTCAGTAGAAGTGATTAGTAATAGTTAAGAGTCATTTATACTAGGAGGAAGGAGGGTTCGCTTTGCAGGAGTCATAGCTATATGAACTGAGACATTGATGTGAAAAACTACAAATTTTTTTTCTGGCGCCGTCAGGAATTGAATGCGGAGTGAGTTGGTGAAGAGCGGGCATTCGTGTACGTCATGGAAATAACAGCAATTTTGGTGTTACTTTTTCGACCTTACTTTCAGTTTCTCTAAAACCATTTATTTGTAAGAACACTAGTGTCGTTACACATTCAAGATTTCCTGGACTGATTAATGGAAAACCGTTTGACCTTAAAAACTCAAACCACGTTAAATCTGCGAACAGCTCATTTGATCTTATGGCGCATTATTTTTGGTATTATGGCCCATTATTCCTACATTCAATAATTACAAAGTTTTTTTTTTAATTTGTCGAACATAACGATGAAAAGCGAAAA
>NNCF01127944.1:294886-367789 GCA_002313205.1 Laupala kohalensis | reverse complement strand
TACTTCTATTTTTCAATGAAAACCTTTGCGTAAGAGAAAAAAAAAGCATGTAGTTGAAAATATTTTAAATGAATAAAAACAATTTCTATTGCATAAGTCAATATAAAACTCGGTAGCAGCTGAGAAACTGTGAATTTAGACTAATTTTTGTACGAGGAATCCAAAAATGATATAAGTTTTTTGATTTGAAATGTGCCCATTGCTTGTCATTCTGAGTTCTTCTGTAATTACCCGATGACGAAGACCGAAACTGTTTCGTCCAATGTGTTAGTGACTTTTATGTATTTCTTTCTCTGCTGTTTTACTGTCTGTTAGCGTTCTAATATATTAGCGTAGCGATATCTTAACAAACAGCATGTAGAGTGCCAAAGTTCTACCAATATCCATGTGGCATGGGTGTATGACGCGCGGTAATATCGAATGCGATAGAGGCACGGGAAGGTATTAAGGCCCGGTACCAAGTTTACTGCCCATAAGGCCTCCAGCTTAAAATCTTGTGATATACGAGACGTAACGTGACATCCACCAACGCCACTGTTACGAACCCCCCTATTCTTCGCATCATTCAAAACCTGTAGATATTTTATAGCAGTGAAGACTTTTTTATACGTACTTTTGAACAATCTTTTTTCTGTCTTTTATAAAATAGAAATTTGTTGGTATTCAGTTGATATTATATCATGTAGCTGACTTTTTATTCTTATCTAAGGAGTGTGCTGTAATATTAAATCCGCCCCTGCCTTAGCACCCTTGATCGGAATGGATGGGATAGTCCCTTGCTTGCTTCCGGAGAGTAAATTAGTTGATTGTCCTCTACGTGGTCATACTAAGTTTGCCACGTTTTTATACAATAAATTTATTTATTTATTTACATATTTTTCACTTCTTTCCCATTTAATTCTTTTTCGAGATTTTGCTGAAAACTCTTCTCTGAGTCTTCCGTAGTTCCTTCTACTTGTTCGCGCATTCTATCTCTAGCATCACTTCACCTCACGTTAAGTAGTCGTGTTGTTCCTTAGACCTCTGGGAGGCGCTTCTTTTACTACGTAAATAAAAATGTGTGGGACGAAACCTTGTCTCCACCTTGCACAGTCTTATTTCTTTCTTCGCTCACGGGGACTACGTTAGAAAACACCTCCAGGGGCATGAAAATTTTTATGAATCGTTTTCTGTAGCTTCGCGATGAAACGAGGTGTCATATTTCGAGGTGCACAGCAATGTATATGTATTCTGAGCAGCATCTCTACCAGGAAAAACAAAACAGTTTTATGGAAAAAGGGATCTAAAACACCTATTTATGCGATATTACGGATCAGACGATAGGAAGTGGAAAGAGAATATGCAGTTTATTTTTGTGCGAATTGAATGGATATTTAACATGAAAAGTAACACTAGTCAAATTTAGTATTTCGACTTTTTTTCATAAAGACCAGCATGACTTGTTTTTCTAATTTAAAAAATATTTCAGCGACAAGAGGATACTAGCCAGTTATTGATGTCATTGGGTATAACACGCCTTTTATTAGATTGCATTGTTACGTTTATAAGCAATCACGTAGAAAGACCATTAAAATATTATTTAAAATAAGAAAGTATTTATATTCTGATTAGAATTATTCTTTTTCCCTTCCGTTAACTGTAACTTAATGGTAGTATTCAACCCTACCGATTATTAAGTTTGGAAATAGTACTTTACCATGTATGAAAATAATTTATTTTCTTGTATTGAAATCTTTCAAGAGACAAAATACAGTGAATCCACAAACTATTCTTATCTAGGAAGAAAAAATTCAACAATTTTCATATTAGCGTCTCTATTTTTCCTTTTACTCTAGAATATCTTTTTTCTTATTCTTTGTATTGCGTCACCCAAGAAAAACATCCGTGTTCAACGTCGCAAGACCGTAACGCTGAGTTTCTTGAAAGAAACTCAGAAGCTTATCAGTTTGCAATTGTTAGGATTGGAGATGTTTTTTTGAGTTAGATAATAAAAAAAGGGAGTAATGATTTAATAAAATTGAAAATATTCACGGGAAAGCAATGGAAGTTATTTGTGTAATAATGCATTTGTGTATGTTAAATGGGAAATGGCTTAATTACAATTCTCCGTGAATTCATTTATTGAACAGGATTCTTTTATTTAGGAAATAACGTTTTTATCGCTCGCAAGGGAGGAGATCACGTAACCATTCAGGGACACGTGTAGGCAAAGGCTGAAGACGCAGTGCTTGTATCGTGAAGCGCTGTTAGGTGGTAGAAGTCGTAGGCTTTCGAGAAGCATGGAGTAACTAACTCAAGTTGTGTTCAGTGATGTCAACTGTAAACCGGTTACACATTTCCCATGTTGTCCCTTTCGCAGCGTGACGCCTAATATTCCATTGATTGGCGCACTTGGATTGTATCTTTGTCTATCTCTACCACGTCTAGTATAGTGTGAAAAGCTGGCCTAGTAGGCCATGGCATAAATTGAGCATAGATTTGTTTCATTCGAAAGGGACCAATAGTAGATTAGGATAGGATAACAAGAGACCAATGTTTGTTCACTAACATGGCGTTCGTTACGGTCTTGCTAAACTTGTGCCCCCTCCAGTTTGGCCGGTATTACACGATCATATTGATATGTAATATCTCTATTATCAAAGAACTTAAATGAACCATACGTCCGTCTTATGCCCAACTTTTGATTACAGTTGAGCTATGATCATATGCCTATGACATGTTCTCGTTGAGAGAACCCGTGGCAAATATTTGATAATATATCTGCACATGTTGGCAACAATTTAATTTCGATCCGTTAAGATGGCTGTACTGGTCTTTTAACGCAAGAGGTGGCCACAGACTTTTCGAGGCAACCGTTGGCAAATGAGCATTCTCAAGAGAACTTTGGAGTGATTGGTTTTGCTCGGCATCGGGGCGCTGGCCATCGGGATACCGCTACGGCTGTGAAATCTTTTAACATAACAAATGGACATTGTAACTATATGATTCTGTGAAGCATGGACGACAAGACGACTGAGAATATGAAGGTCCAAATTCGGTACCGTAAAATTTAAGTCATTGTCATGGGAGCTTCCATGGTGTTTGAAAGTAAAAACGGATCGGAATTTTCGTAATAATGTACTTTGGTGTGTCTTAATTTTTTACCTTCACTTTCTGATTGTAATTATTTTTTCCGTGTGTCAAATTTATCTCCATTGTGCATGAAATTACCTAATGTTACAGTAAATTTGATATGTGTCGGTTATCTGTGGTGAATTTTCTCACCTGCTTCTCCGCTTATTATTATTATTCATTTTTGTTCAATAATTACTCCATATATTTTACACAATCTTCTCCCTGTACAAGGGGGATTATTTATGAAGTTCTACTGACTCCAGGAGGTTCTGTTACTATTCCAATCTTGTTTTTTCTTCTCTTTATTCTATTTAATTTTTCTTCTGTTTAATTCTTTGTAGCGAGATGATGTGGTGAGCTTTTATGATGTTTTACTGACTGATGTCTATGACTTAACTCTGGTCAGATTTTGTATGATAATTGTTCCTCAATACCCATTGAAAATGATTGTCTTGTTTAGTAAAAGAAAGCTGAATACCTAAAAGATAACAAAGTTCTCCATTATCATACAATTGTGAATGAATGTTCGCATAATAAACAAAACAAAGAAACAACAGACCGACAATAAATGTTAATTCGTGGTTATTATTACAAACGAAAACAAGAAAAATTAATATTTTCATTGACACAAAGGTAATTTAGTAGTTAAGCTATTCTCATAACATATTTTTAAAATCTAGCTAAAATTTCGGTACCGAAGTACAACGCAAATGATCCTTCATTTTTATGCACTGTTCTTTTGTGTTCGACCCGTGAAGGTTTTACATTTACGAAATTCATAATTTATTTTACGCTGTAGTATGATTTCCGTCTCACTCGCAATACAACGAAATTACTGAAGAGAATTCCAGAATATTGTTAAAAAAACCCAATGTACATGCGTGTGTGAGTCAATTGTTTTTGTTCCATAAAATGTTTTATTTCTAAAGCGGAGGAACGTCAATCACAATCTCTCGCAAACTGGACGATCGTAACATTTTGGAGAAATCTTATTTCACCAGTCAATGATTTCTCTCAAACTCCTCTACACAAGTAAAGACATGAAAAGTATTACTTCTATCACCTTCATTCTTTATCATAAACTAACATGATACTGACTTTTTGTTACCGTAGGTAGAGAGATGTACTCTTTCCAGGACTTTTGCATGAATAAAAATGATTAAACAATTCTAAAAACGTATGTACTAATATTTTTTTGTTTATTTGTCACTTCCTGTATATTTTTGTGGCAAGTAATTTTTGAATTTGTAGAACTTTAACCCAATAAGAATTATTCAACGCGGTTTATGCGATAGTGTTGTATAAGTATTTTCTAACATTCTGAAACACTATAGTATTTTCTCTAGTAAAATGAAGTCGATGTTCGTGCATAAAATGACTTAAGTGCCAATAAATAAATCCAGTTATCTTTATCCATGATGTGCTACAATGAGTTGAATCTTCATTTTGTATTAGAACCCTGTTTCGTACCTTCCTTCGTTATCTCTGTCAATGTATTCCACCGAGGTGACTAATTCAGATGGGAGATAATTCCAAGGACGAGCTTTCATTACACGCCGGAGAGGAGATCTCCCGAGAGAACACGAGATTTTTCTCTCGCTCTCATTCTGCGACAGAAGCAAGACAGGAGCGCTCTAAGCAAGAATATCTTTCTTCGTGGCTTATGCATTCGATCGCCGCGTCGCGTCGCGCCGGCGATGGGAGAAGAGGAGAGACGGATAGCGCTTGAAAGAAGAAAGGAAAAACGCTGGAGTGAGTTGAGAGAACCGCGGAGACTGGTCGAGCAAAGGATTACGACAATCGTTCTCCACGATGCGTTCGCTTTTGCAAACGATTTCCCGCTCTCCAGCGAGACTCTCAACAGAGCATTTTTATATAGTCCTTTCCTCTTAGTTGAGATGATGAGTGGTATGAAGTTTCAAATGTTATTGAAACGGTTTTAATGTATCACTTTGTCACGCATTTGCTGAATATCTGCGGCTCTGCTTACGTGGAATAAACCTTCTTGATTCCCATTTAATACTGTCGATCCTTTTTTATATCGAATATAATAAAATAGGAAGTTTTTGCATATATGAAGCACTTCCTAATTGATTGGTAATTTTGTTACTGAAGGATTTCTTTATCTAGTAAAAATATAATTTTAAAAATATCCCTCAGATATACTTGAAGCCATACCGGTGTATCGTTCTCTATGACTAGAAAGTATTAAACCTATTCTTGCGTAAAATATTTTCGCACGATCTCGAAAACAGTGGAACGTGAGGAAGTGCTGGTAAGCGCAATCTGTACGCAGAAGTTCCTGAATAAATGTCTTTATTCGTGTTTTCAAAATTTTGAATTAAAAAACTGAAGTAGGGTACGGTATGTAAATGTAGTCGGAATTAACTGTCTAGAAACAGGTTTCTATTCCCAGTACATTCCAAGTTAATTTTCCAGTCTGTTCATGAGTTATCGGGGAAACAAAATTCCTACATTCATACCCACACAAACGACATTGGACATCATTGCCTAAATTTGAAAATATACTCTTCTGGTGGTAAATCGAAAAGATCCGAAGAGATCTCGATACTCTGTCTTCATATATTATTTATAATTGGAAAGTAATAAGACACAGTAAAAAATAAAAGTTATTCAGATGGATTTTTTGTCTTGTTTAAAACGAGTGGGCCGCAGCACAACGCGAGAGCTCTCCACTTGTGTTTCTCAACTTGCGCGAGACAGCGCTTGGGCAACGTGGTCGGTAGAGGCACTCTCTGGCCCAAGCACAGCTCCGTATCTCCTGGGCGCTTTTGTTGTTGTGATCATCTCTGAGAATCCGTTAAACCTGCGGGAGCTGTGTTTCCTGCATCTCCTTCCTCCGTCTGAAAGCAGCCCGGCCAACAGGGCATACACTAATTGAAGCATATACCTACCTCTCAGTGCAACTTACCTCTGGTGGAAGGTCGTTAACTGACCTTTAGGATTATCTCCGATACTACCAGCATTCATTCCATAACATCATTGCCCTCGGAGGGCAAATATATTTTAGTCCCGTCAAGAGGGGTAAAGAATGGACCCCCACCTTAAAATTAGTTTTGAGTGTGATTCATTCTCTAACATTTTCATATAAAATAAATTAAAAGATTTATGTAAGGTTTTGTTGTGTTCTAGCTCTTTTTATAAATTAAAAATTGTGTAGGACCACAATGAAGGAAAGCAATCTCATCACCACTAGAAAGGTATTCGTTAGCACTTGAACATAAGGTGTCACATTCTTGGTCTATTTCTCCCACATTATACTCTGGGGAATACGCACAAATATATGCCTCTTTTGCCTCGTCGATAATAAGTGCTAGCGGCTTGGTCACGATCTAATGAAGCTTCAGTGGAGAGTACAGGTACTTTCAAATTCCTACAAGTCTCCATACGACACAGAGGTGCTGAAAAGGACACCTTCAGTTATTCAAACGATATAAAACTCCCCGTCGATGAAACGTTTTCTTCTACTCCACAGAGGGGCGTTATGATAACGAAAGGTTCCACGAAATACGTATAACAAACGGCTTCTAGAAAATATGTACACGAAGGGTGAGGTGGGGTACACACGAGTATTTTACCCCAAAATGAAAATAAAATAAAAGTAGAGGTATTGTTCACTTTGAGCTGAACTTTTATCCTCCCCTACAAAATACTCTGTAAGTGAGCTATAAAAATATCAGACAGAAGAATAGATGACAAGAGTATTGACCGGAATTGATTTATAATATAAGTAAAACTCCAAGGAAGTATTATGTATTACCCTAACAATGCACTCATCCTGTAAAATATGTGTAGTTATAATATTTAAAGAAGTTTAATTCATGACTGACGACAGTGGACTCCTGACTACATTTTTAACATTGTCGTTTAAAACAAAAGTAACACAAATATTGGTACAATGCAAGTCTGCATTTGTTTATAAAAATGTCTATTGTTTGATGGAGCAAACGTGAGTTCCGGAGCAAGAGAATATATATTTTATTGGAAAACTAATTTAGAAGCTCAAGTGCGAAGAATAAAGACTTCGTGTATGTTTCCATAGTAGGTGTTAGATACACAGTCATAAGTATCTTTTTGTATATTACAGCTTGACTTTAGAATATTAGCATTGAAATTCGCATATTGCGGTCTGAATACGAGAAATTAATACCGCGATTTGTTTCAAAATAAACGTTCTCCCGTTTTTTACTATCTTCATCCATCACAGTTACGATACCTTTATTAGGATTTAATGAAGCCAGAGAACATGAAAGTAGTGCGCTAGTCTCGCGCACCATATGATATAATGATATACTATTTTACTTATCGGAGAGATTGACGTTTCAGATCATATTACGAAATATTA
The DNA here is from genome assembly GCA_002313205.1 of Laupala kohalensis. Lineage (NCBI taxonomy): Eukaryota > Metazoa > Arthropoda > Insecta > Orthoptera > Trigonidiidae > Laupala > Laupala kohalensis. The sequence goes on along the minus strand of NNCF01127944.1, from coordinate 360,309 downwards.
ATAGCGTCCGTGTGATACACGTTGCGATAGTATAAACATCCTACTCAGAAGTGATTGTAATAATAAGCTAACAAGTATCTTCGCCGTTCGTAATAATAGAATAAGTTTTAATTAAAGGGCGTAGGTAATGCAATTCGTTATACTTATTTGTATGAAGAGATATATTGCATTTCAGGGGATGCTTTCCGGAAAATATCCTCCTCGACTTATTTAGGAATAAAATCGTAATTAAAAAACGATTTTATTTGAGTTAGACATAATACTGCACTGTCATCGCGTTAATATTGGTTTAAAATTCATTTGCAAGATTTTGTCCTTACACACTAACTACCTGGTGAATTTCAATAAAACTTTGTAAAACACTTCGGAATCCAAAATATCACCGCTGCTTTCGCGACGAGCATCGCATTCTTGATCCTTCGCAAGTGTTTGTGTGCGCCTGGCAGTCAGCGAATCCACGAAGCCCCCGTCGCTCGGTCGCTGGGCCGCGCGGCGACGCGCCCTGTCGGCGCCGGATGCAACGAGGTGGCGGCGGCGGCGGCGGTGGAGGTCACGTCGCCGACTGCTTTCGGGCCATCGACCTCTGTCTGCTCCTCGCTACAGACGACATAAAGCTACGAACCGAACTCACTCCACCGACGACGGTGCGACTACGATAGGGGATCGTGTTCTCATTATCATTTAGATCAGGTAGAATTTGTGGAAGGGATATCTACGTCTTCAAGCAATGAAGGGGAAGAGCCTTCTTGAAATTAGACCATAAGGATCTGTTAGTTGTACTATTAATTATAACACATAAATCCAATTATTCCTGGTATTTCATTCTCCGTACTATGTGTGTGATGAAAATGTTTTGTTAAGTCGTAGTTGCCTTCGTTTGGCAAGAACTTCAATTGAATTGTGACAAAAAAAGTCAATAATTAAAAACAAAAGTAAAACTGAGTTACTCATAACTAGGTTAAGAAATACAGTCTGAAAAAAACTCCGGTAAAAACCTGTGAAATTGATTAAAGTACAAAATGTAAGTGGTATGTCCCGATTCTGCTAATTACTCATTCTGTTGCAAATTATATATATTTCTGTTGCAACCCTCTCTTTTTGCCATTGGATATCAAAAACTTCCAAAATAACTAATAATTTAATCTGTAACGCATCGAATCACTAGACCAGAGTTTGGATCGAGATTGTTTCTTCGTAGCTCTTCGAACCAAAGCGTAGTCTCACTTTCTCTTGTATGATTAGCATCGTCATCCCTGGCAACGCATCGTATGAAACTGCGCGTGTCACTCATTCGAGAAGGAACGACTATATCTCCGCTGCCAAACGCGAGTCACCTTTTCCCCCACCCCCTACCTCGGTGTCCTTTCTTCCTTCAGTGGCCACGATTTGCCGAAAGTGGGGAAGTACTAGTGGCCGCCGACGGGGCAGCATGGGACGGGGATGGCACAAGGCCAACGACAGCGGTAAACATCGGGCCCGGAAACGGCGGCGTCGGTAGCGCTGACGGTGACTGCGTCGGGGGGGGGGGTTAAGGGAGGTTGGTTGGGGTTGTGAAAAGAGGAGGCGGCCGTGACCGGGGCAGACGCCACCGCTGGCGCGCGGCCCGTCGTCGTCGCCGCCGCCGCCGCCGGGCGCCCGGACGACCTCGAGCTGTCTCCGTCTCCGCATCCCCTGTCGCCACCTCGGAGTTCCTAGCGCTGCACTGTTTACGTCGGGAACCGCGAGTGCTGCGTTCGGGATCCGGTAGAGGACTTGTGTCTGTCGACTGTCCCCGAGGACTCTCCGAGGAAAACGTTGTCCTCTGCGTGCGACGCGCTTCCGTTTCCGGAGCTCGTTTGCCCGGGGAGACGTTTATGGAGGTTTTTAATGATTTTAAGCATCAACATTTCATTTATGGAGTCTAAAACTGTCAAAGTCTATAATCAGACTATTATGTCATTTAAGTTTGTTTTTTTTACTTTTACGATTACTTTTTATTTGCGGCGTCCAACAATTGATATAATTTTTTTTTAAACACGTAGCAATACTTTGTATTTACTATGCGTAAATAACTAATATAACTGTTTTTCATACCTTAGGTTTCATTGAAATAAATACAACTAATTTATACAGGGAATATATGGGAAAAATAGTGAATCTTTAAATCTCTTTTCTTTTTTTGAAGTTGTGGTTACGAAAAGAAATTCGTCCTAAACGATAAGTCTTTTTCTTTTGACAGTGGTTTTCGTCATTACTAGTTGAACACAACAGTGGCGAGGCTTCCTGGTCACATGTAAAGGGGAAAAGCTTCGCAGAGTGAAACCTGATAGAAAAGGAAGAGAAAAGTTCGTATCTATATATGGCTGTAATTGAATGGATAGTCAGCAATAAAGCAATTAGCATAGTGTATTACTCGATATTTATTTATTAATTTTTTGTGTTTTTCATTACCGTTTTACCAACACTGATGAGAGGGATGAACAACATTATTGTGCGTATTACTGGTTGTATGGTTTCATCTACGTTGGAGCTTAATGGTCCGTTATCCATTCCAGCTAGCCGAGATGATTTTGTTTACGGTCAAGCACCTGAAATGAATAACGGACCATTGTTCTCCGACTTTATTTATTATATTAATTTAAGATTAATAATAAGATAAATTAATGTTATGTCAAAAGTTATGTATATTCTTCACAGCGAATAAAAGTAAGCAATGGAACCCATCCTGGCCCGGGTTTCTCTCCGTTTTTCCTTCGGGTAGAGGCGGATTTATTATGCAGGTTTTTTAGGGTTTGTCTAGGGGCATGTTTATTGTAACAATAAATCGTGAATTTAGTGTTTTTTTCCCAACTCTTATGATTTTTAAACACTATAATCAGAATAATCTATAGTTCGATAATAACTTGTACATGTAATTTTATGCGTATTATTACAAACATATTGACATTCTATTAGTATTATAACTCGCAGCAAACTTTTTATCTCATCTAGGAATTTTTGCTGAAATTTTTGAATCCGTTTCTGCCTCCGCCTGTTTTTTGACGATAAATTTATTATTATTAAGAGCTAAAGCTCGGTGTTGTCATGTCAGCTATCGGGGGTGGCATAGTGAAGCCCCAACCATTCAAGATGGCATGCCACGGCACCCACACAAAGTCTGCTTTATCGCGTGGGAAAGCTTACTTCAGGAAGTCGTCAGGTAGACCACAGGTTAGAGATTAAGCCATCTACCCCTCACAGTTGGCATGTCAGTTACTGACGGTTCTACGAATCAGGTGATGTGGCAGCATCCTAACGTAAACCCACTAACATTCTGCTGACATGAGTAAAACGCCCACGCGTCTTCAGCGAGAGGCAGAAACAGCAATTTCACAACGCTGGCATTGGCTCCTCGTCTTTTGCATGGTCTGTAGATCCTCACTCATTACTTTTCTTCCACTGCGAGCTCTGTAATGCACAAATTTTAATTGCTCTATTGCAGACTAAACATTTATTTGTGGACATAATGTATTATAAATTTATTGTTCATTTCTCAGTCAGATATCACTCCTCGAAGTTAATCGTCTTTAATAATATTCACTTGGTATATATCATATTTTAAGGTGGAAATGAAAGTACGAGAATCAGATCAAATCGTTTCATCTTGGTCCGCTTCTTCACAAAATCCTCCCCGAAAAACAACTCGAACATATCTCGAGTATATCATTTAGAAGTGATGGCATTGTACACTAGTTTCCACGATCCTCGTTCCAGAGGTTCTCAACACATACACACACTAATGGCAGAACCGTTAGTGGAAATTGAACCCAAAAATACTCTCTTTCTGTTTCCATTATATAATTTGTTTGGGGTTCAATTTCCACAAACGGCTATATATAATAGAGAGAGAGAGAGAATTTTTTGGGTTCAAATTCCACAAACAGCTCTGCCATTAGTGTACGTTGATTATAGTGTTGTCACATGAATTTAGACAGTGTGCTGACAAAAAAATTATTTACATTTGTTGCTGGTTTTGTTTGACATCTATGAAGATAATATTTCGAATATATATTTAACTTTTCGTCTGTATCTGTATTTCTCTACAAAATTGTCTGGAACGTTTTTAGAATGGTATGTTATTGGAGTGATGTCTTTACCTAGAAAGGCATGTCATTTTTAGCCTTTATTCCACTCGCATCTTTTTCTTTTGTTTTTTAAATAGTACTAAGTAGTATTCCATTTCAGACACTTGGGAACGCCACGCCTGAAAACTAATTTGGCTTGTAAACAGCTTTCTTAAATGTAGCGAATTTTTTTTCGTTTGTAATTTAGTGCACATGCGAAAACTTCCTTGCGCGTAGAGTGTTTTGTCTGAACCATCTGCTTGCTGACTACGTCATCAATGTCTCAGCAACGTTTCCCGTCGCTGGACCGATGTCTGTGTATGCTCACCCGCCCTACGTGTATGTCTGGCGCGTTGCCTAGCCTTCCCCTCGCCTGGGTGTCTACGCCACAGCGTTAGTTCGGATGAGTGCATCTTGAAGCAGGAAACAAGAGGCGAGTTGGCAGTGATAGCGAACCACGCCTCTTGCGTTTATGGATCATATTTGTCGTTTGCGAAGCTCCTTTTATTTCAGTTTCATCTCAACGAGACGATTTGCTTTGGTAGAGCTCGGTACCGTAGTACTAGACTTTTAATATAAGCAGGGAACTAGAGTTGAAACTTCGGATGGTTTCTGATAAACAACCATAACGAAAAGATAAAGAAAGTTGATAATAGAATTGGTTAAAGGCTGTATATAGGTTTGTGTAAGTTAAAGACTATCGTTGGGCTAAATCAACAAACGTTAGTTGGAGAGTTGATTCATGCTCCAGGCTCACCCCATTCCTGGAAAACGTAATTGAGAAATAGAAAAGTATCTAAAAATTCTATATACCAAGAAATGTATTTAGTGTACTTTTAATTCAAAAGGCAAATCAATAAAATTAATATAACTATTATAAAGTATCAATCTAAGATAACTATTGGCCAATTTGCTTAATCATATGCTGTGGCACGACAAATGTTCAAATATTCCGTCATATTAATTAATTATTGAAATAAAAGTGTTTATTTGGCTTTTGATTCAAAATATTTTCAATAGATTGTTTGAAAAAAAAGCTTCGAGTTTCAGACGTTCTATAAAAATATAATCTTGCTAATAGCTCTATATTTTTCTTTCTTTCTTTTAGTTTACGTATCTATCATCTGGAGCTGTCAGATATTTAAAGGTCGGTGCAATCATTTTTGTATACCTCGTGATCTGTAATAATACGTTAAGAAGGAATGACTAATAAGTTGATGAAATTTGCTGTGACACTTAACTGTACAGATGCATATCATTTGCAACTTAACAATCGGAATAAACTACCTTTACGAAATATATTTAAGAGAGATACACATTCACTTATATTTGTTACTTTTTATATCGACTAATATTGCCGCAAGGCTAATAACATGAGTTAGTTTTGAAACCAGATTATGTCAGTAATATTTTCAATGTGCGAGACTACAAAAGTATCAGCCGCTTCATCGCTAATCTCTATACGATGTCCTCTAATCAACTTCAATTTCTCTTCCTTCGATTATTTCCAGATAAATACGTTAAATATGGAAATTATGGATTTATTCAAAATTCAATTCAAAATTCGAACTTCTTGTTTATTTAGCAAATATTACTATATATTACGGACGTACGATATTCTATACAATATGCGACTAAATACATTAATGGCTCTAATGACCGAGATGTTGGCAACCACTATATCGCCAATAATAATAATAATAATAATAATAATAATTATTATTATTATTATTATTATTATTATTATTATATTATTATTATATAATTATTATTTTATTATTATAATTTATTATTATTATTCATGACCAAGTAATAAGGATTAAGTACGAAAAGATCATATTGCATCAGGACACAGATGTCTTATACCGATTAGCAAGAAACTGTAGACCATGTTGTTTCATCATGCCCGCTTTTGGCGAAGAATGGGTATTTGGTAAGACATAACATATTTTGTTCTTATATACATTGGCATATATGTAAAGTTTCGGGTTCACCGAGAGAAATAACTGGTATGAACACGAACCTAGTTCTGTGAACTCCGATAAGAAAGCCACAATTCTCTGAGACCATCCAATAAATACAAACAGAACAATACATGCTAATAAACGTGCCATTGATCTGAGGGATAAGGAAAGTACGGAGTGTCCTCTTATTGATGTTTCTGTCCCTAACGACATGAATTTTGTGAGCAAAGACGCAGAAAAAGTGCTCAAATATAAAGACCAGGCTATTGTAAGTTAAAGAATGTTAGGAATGTCATATTATTGTCGGAGATACAGAACCAGTGATTAACTATATACAACGCGATCTTCAGGAAAGTTCTGGAAGGACCAATCTATCTCAGGTCCAAAGAACAGCCATTCTTGGGACACCTAATGTAATTCGGAAAATGAGCACCTGGAAAATTCCTCAAGGGAAGAGAAACTTTCTTGGACGCATACCGTAATACCTACCAGACAGCTATGCTGAGGAGGAGTAAGTCCAAAGAATAATAATAATAATAATAATAATAATCTCCACAACCAAATGAAATTAACGTTGAAATCTGTCAGAGAATTAGCCAATGGAAATCTAAACCACTTCATGGTAGACATGATCTAGATGAGCCTCATGTCGACAAAGCTGCGTCGAACGCCTGGCTTACAAAAGGGGATCTATACTCGGAAACGGTGGGATTGCTCATGGTAATTCAAGACCAATTAATAAGTACAAAAAAACTAAAGAAATTTTATATTGCAAGACACAGACATAGCATATGACAAATGTAGGAGATGCAAAATTAAACTAGAAACTATACAACACATCACAGGAGGATGCACTCTATTATCACATACATATTATACACACCGACACCATCAGATTGCTTATATTATCCATCAGAAACTCTGCGGGAAGTATGGACTAATAGAAGACACTGTCCCGTACTTCATGTACTTCCCAAAATCAATTTTAGAGAACAGCAGGTACAAAATTTATTTTTGTAGATCAATCCTCACCGACAAGTCAATCCATCACAACAGACCAGACATTATTCTAAAAGACAAACTCAAGAAAATCACAAACATCATAGATATTGCAGTAACCAACACCCACAACCTACAAACTACTTAAAATGATAAAATTCAAAAATATTAAGATTTGAAAACAGAAATTCTTCGCTTATGGAATATGGGATGTGTATATATAGTTCCTATAGTCCTGTCCACCACTGGAGTCTTCCCTCACGGTCTGCATCTGAGCATCAATCGGCCTCAACTCCTCAAAAATATATTTTTAACGTTACGAAAAGCAGCCATCCTTAACACCTGTAGAATAGTCAGATGATTTTTAAATTGTGACATTGCTTGAGGTGAGGATGCTTGGTATACCCCGCACCTCACCTGAATCCAACTACAAGTTGTGAAAATAATTCATGAAAGTAAATAACAATAATAATAGTAAAGTAAATGCATTTGATGAGATTGAAGAAAATCTCGGCTACGTCAATAATTAGATATTGTCAAATATTATTATTTTTGATAAATATTATATATTCATATATTTCATCATTAATATGCTGATTTGAGTTTTTTTCTCTTTTTATTGAAACAAGAAAATGTGTACTCACTTGAAGTACCTAAAGGCTGTATTTATAATTTTATGTAAAATTACGTATGTATTTATTGTTCTTAAAGAGCAATAAAAATAAATGTGTTACAAATTAAAATATTTATTTTCTTTGCATTTAAAATTGTTGAATTAATTCAAATTTTATTTTACACGCGTTAGCCCAATTCAGATTTTACATACTGTATCTTTTAAAATGTCTACATACCTATACTTTATGACAATAACGAGAATTAAAATCAATACGTTTGTGATTATTGAGAGAAAGTAAGTACAAAACGTGTTAATTTACGAATCTCTACGAAAAAATTATGTTGATGGGAAAAATGCAACATTGTATTTGAATTTATTGCCTATATTTTCGAATAATTTTCTTGGTAACTCAGAACCTAACCCTATAACAGTTTGATATTTAAATATTAAATATATTTGAAAAATGTATTTTGGTTAAATGAATAAAGAAAGATATGAGAATACAATAGATATCGATGGATCTAGAACTCTTGTCAAAGGAAGCAACTTCATTCTTGTCTCATTGAGTTCAATTAATATTGGTGAACATTTCTTGTTTGTGCGTATATTTCTTCCGTGTACTCCGGACATGGAAATGATATGTGATAAGTTTCGGCCAGATTAAATGCACACAGTGTGCCGCCTCTTTCTCGTATGTCATCTACGGGGATGTGTCTCAGGTCTTCCGGAGTATTAGATCTGGGTGTGCAATTGTGAAAGGCGAACGTGTGACGTAGTGGTTTAACACCCCTTCCTTAAAAACAATGGTCCCGGGTTCGATTCCCAGCTCGTCGCCATTTTCCCCTGACCGAAAGTTATCACATCTCTTGTTTATAATTAGAATAAATTTACTGTCAAAAACGTCGTTAAGAACTGTGTATGTCTACGTGCGGAGGGGCGGGAATAAACTTCATTACTCTCATCACATCAACTTCTGTCAAGGTCCCGAAGGCAGTTGCAGAATTTACAATTTAAAAGAAATTTATCAAATATTGCTGTTATATGTTTATTATTCACAAAATAATAAAATTAATGACATTCCCGCCTACGTGTATTAATCCACCTCTACTCGTAGGGAAGGAAAACCTGGGTCAGACAGAAACATTTCATTACCGTTTTGCGAAAATAAATATAGATAATTTTTAATTAAATAAATAATTAAAAACTTACGACCGTTTATGGACGCATAATATTCATATTTTCTGTGAAGAGCTCACAATGATTCGATTTGGAATCAAGTTCGTACATAAAAGGTCGTAGGTTTTATAATTATTTATTTAATTAGATTATATAATGAACGTTAATAGTAATAGAATTTGTTGTTTAGACTAATGTGTCGTGAACATAATACTATCCCACAATCATATATATTAATAAGCAAACGTTCCTTAGATTTTTTCGCTCCTTTTCTATACAACCGGAGGGAATCGCTCACACAAATGAGTATCATGAGAGCATTAAAAGGTGAAATTTCTAGTTCTCATTATTTCATCTTGGACCTTTTTCTTTCCGATTGAACAATTACGTCAATAAAAGACGCCACTTGCTTTAATTATTTTAAAACTATGTAACTTGCTTTCTTGATCTCTGACGAATGAAATCACTGTTGCGAAAGGTAAGTAATAAACAATGTGAGTGGGAAAATGTGAATTACGCAATGTTCCATTGTATATTATCATGTACTATTTACAAATATTCTGATGCCCTGTTCGAATTGTTAAGGCTAAATATGAAATTGAGTGAAACTCGTAAACAACTAGTAGATATAGGGGAAAGTAGTATGTGCCATTTTGCTCAGGTATATTAAATAGACACGCTACATAAAAGTAAACATTCGTATTTTCTTACAGAACGTAGGTTAGATCCAATTACTCAGACAATGTAAGGAAAGGTTTATAAGCGGTCGAAATTTTTTTTGAGATCTCTTCGTATCTTTAGAAATTGGCTCCAGGAGAGTCTATTATCAAATTTTGGCGATGATGTCCAATGTCGTATGTGTGTTTGTTAAGAATTTTGTTCCCCCCATAAATCATGAATAAATTGATGTATCGAAACCATACTCGACATTTGACTTTGAATGCGTTGAGAATAGAAGCCTTTTTCTGGACAGAAGCTCATTCCGACATCGTTTACTCACCGCGCTCCACTTCTGGTTCCGTGATATTCAAAACTATGAAAATATGAATATTCGCATTTTGATTGTTCAGTTAATTCTGTGTACAGATTGCTAAACTGCATTTCCATACACCGGACCCTTTGTGAGGCGCTTGAGGCATCTCGGGGGTGCTCTTCTAAAATCTTCCTTTAAGGCTATTGCGAAGAGTTTAATGTGCATGCAATTCATGCAATCTAGACTTCAATGTGTTATTATGATGTTTAGGAGTGTACTATGCAATGTGATAATAAATATTTTGAAACTGATCGAGCTTTTAAATATGTCATCGTGTTTAATAATTATAATATATTATAATTTTTTTTGAAGTAATTTTCGTTTTTCTTAAAATTTTAGTGTAATGTAGGGTGTTTTGTTACGAATTATAATTGAAGTTAAGTGGGGAAAATTTCAGATTTGTTTAGTGGATGTAGTTGTATTATTTCGACGAGTACTCTCACTGCAATGATCGCCAGTGGACAACGAAGGCAAGTTGATGCTCGTGGCGTCAGCAGCGGAGACGATCGTAACCTTCACTCGCCGAGTGCCCCGCATATTGAATGGTCGTCTAAAAATAAAGCGCTTTTTCAAATACGACGAATGGAAAGCATCCTCTCGCTGAAACAACGAATAATCATTATTTTTCCCTCTCGAAACAAAGTAATGGAAAAACAAGAGAAAGGCGGGACTCAAGTGCTCTGATGTTTCCTTTTTTCTCATGCCGTGTGTATTGTTTTTAGACGCAATGGTTTTCGCCTCAGACGCAATAAAATTCGTTTCATTTTTTATTATCAGTTTTTTTTCGGAATTTGTTATAATTTACGAGGCGTTCCTCTTGATGTGGTGATGAGGAACTGATCTAACGTAAACCTAAAGTGAATTTGGATGGTTTTATTTTATCATGCTGTGAATTGATAATATTGATTTCACCATAATATAGTGCTGTGCGAGCACAAATTGTTATAATAATAATAATAATAACTGAACCACCCTCGACACCTTTTCCAACTCATGCAAAAAGCTGTCATTCTGAAAACATGTCGAACTGTCCGGAACTTCTTGTAAATATTAAATCCAATCAAAGAAGGGAGTGCTTGACATGTATCCCCTACCCTTTCTTACCCACTGAGAATTGAAAAATAAAGCAATGATTATAATAATTGTTGAAGTATAATAAAAGTATTTGACCTTAATAGTGTATTTTTCTCCTCTCTCAACATACTAGCGTCCAATATTCTACAAAACAAAAAATATTTTATTATTAACGTAAATTATATTACAGGGGTTCTCAAACGAATCAAGCAAATATTTATTTTTTGATTCCTTGTTGTGTTTAATATATTTTTACATAAATGGCACTATTTGAGTAAATTATCACAGACACATGAAATAGGGCTCTAATGACCTTGATATAGGCGAGCCCTAAAGTCCCATTAAAATAGATACGTGAAGATAGATTTTTTTACCAAACAATCGTGTTAGATATCGAGGAAAAAAGGTAATGTGTTAATACTTTCATCAAGGGTATATTTGTAAGACGTTTTTGTAAGTGCGAAGATAGTTCTCCGACAAATAAATATTCTAAACATGGAACGCAAATTAAAATGAAGTATAATTTATTAAATAGACAGGTCGGGAAGTTCTTGATGTGAAAATGGTTGCATATACATTTGAGTGAATTATAGTTAAGAGGGACCATACATTTAATATTCTGATTAATTTTAATGCAAACATTTGTTTAACATTCTATTAGGTTGACGAGTTTCAATAAATACCATCTTTCTTCGTATAAAAATATTTAGATTTGTCTTATATATAAATATAGCAACTTAAGAGACCAACATAAAATGTTTAACTACATTATATTATTTATCAATCGGAATTTTAAAATTTTGGACAGTAAAGACTTCCTCAAGACTAGTAAAAATTATTAAACCTTAATTTGCTGGACCGAACAGAATCAAATAAAAAAAATCACAATACTTATTAATAAGAAAATAATTTTCCTAGATAACGATATCAGATAATTCATTGTTTGTGCTTGTAAATCACAGAGGTAAGCAAAATTTATAAAGAATTAAAAATAAAAATAAAAAAATAATAATAATAAAGTGAACAATGATTCTGTTTATTAGTAAAAATAAAAATAAGAGTTTCAATTCATGAGATGTTCCACAATGTGTCTTATTGTGTACCCAAAATAAATTAAAAGTATACAATATGACTTTGTCAATAGCAATTAACTAGTTCTTCTATTCTTTGGTTGCAACATTCTATTATTTTTCGACGTGTAGGTGTGAAAATTAAATCAATAAATATTTATGACAATGAAAATATATTTACAAATCATGTTCATTTTTCACATTATTACATTACGGACTCCTAATCTCTTCTACAGCTATCAGTAATCACTTTGATTTATATAAAAATCAAATAACAAATGAACATATCAAACTTAAAAATACGAAATATATTAGTTAAAAATGTTCTCTACATCCGATATTTGAATAGTTCCGAAATATCCAGAAACATTTCAATTTGAAAGGATGAGAAAGTTTGTAAAACGTACGAGGCAATGCCATTTGCGAAGATGTATCTAGCAGTCGCTTATCGCCAACATTGGTTGGCAGTTTGCCAAATCTTTCTCGAAGACGACACAGAATAGATTTTCAGGATATTATGCAGATAAGCTCAAAGTAGTTCTCTACCTCGACAATTCTTTATTAGATCGAAACCCAAAGAAGATAAACTTTTTAAAATTCTTAGCGCGTACAAATTTATTCAATCCAGAATAATTCGAGATAATATTGACCGTCAGTTTTTATAAGTTACATTTTGAATGATATATTCGTTGGGTTAATTATCAAATAAAAGTGGAATATTTTAGTTACCTCCGTCGTACAGGGACAATGTACTTCGCACACGTAAGTTTCCATAAAATTGTGCAAATTAAATGTGCATTCTAAAAACTTCAAAAAATATTGTTTTTCTTTTTAAACGTTTTTGCTACTTTGGTACAAAAATCAGTGTTTGACATTGAAGACGTGTTAGGCATCGGGTTATGGATTATAAAATGGTGTTACGTAACCTTCTATTTAATTACACGTTATTATATTTAAGTTTAGTTGCAAATGTGAAGTTGTATGGGTATTTAACTTTTTCAGAAATTATTTAACATTTCCTTTGCATTTTTAAAGACATGTAATGCATAAAAACAGTTGATTTTTGTTTGGTTCAGACAAAATTTCTTGTATTTTTGACAACTATTGAAAATTTGATTAGCTATATACTTTTAATGAAAACTGATAAATTTATCTGCGATAATACTATGTTTATTTTATTTTTCACGTGGACAAAATACTTACGAAAAAACTACAAAAATTATGTCATAGTAAAAATTATGTAACTTGAGTTCGTCATCATGATTTCAGTAAAGTTGATTTTAATTACTTTAAAATACCTATGGTTTGAAATAATAATATTTTACGAAGAGAGTAAAATATAATGAAAGACGTGAAATTCTTAGAATTCTTGCTGTTGAAACTTATTTTTCTATAGAACTACGTCTATGAAAGAGTATTGTGATGAAATGTTAAGAATCTCTTACGCCAAGATACGCTGCCATAACTCTGGAAGAGGTAATAGAACGCAGCTTTACGTAGCCAGTGTTTGAATAGAACACAAAGTTTTATTGCTCCTGAAAAGTCAATAAAAGGGTATCATTGCGAGTCTCCTCGTTTAAATAAATGTGATGCATATAAAATGAAATGTAGAATGATGTTCGAGGTTCATTTTAGAGGCCAGATTTAAAAAAAATTCAAATAAATATTTCTCACAAATCAATATATGTAACAAACAGTTTACATTTGTGTATGACCACAAGGAGAATAATGCAAAAATTGAGAAGAAATGTGACTATTGAACTGTTACATAATAATGAGGAAATTATTTTATTTCAATAAGTTATTATGAAAATTAAATAGACAATACGGGCAGTGAATTTCAAATTTTCTGATTATTACACTCAACATTCACTTGAATATAATAATTTTTAATGGGAAATCGAAACTGATGTCATTTTTTTCTAAAATCCAACACTTTGTGGAGTCAATGGTGCAGTAAGACGTCCTTACCAGTTGAAAAGCGATTCAATGTAGTTTCATTTGTGATCAATTATAAGTCGTTATTTTCTGGTGTATGGTTTTATTGTCCCTGAAAAGCTTTTTTCGTCTGCGTAGTAGCCATCATCAGTAGCATACACTGAAAAAGTGCGAAAACATTGCACTTTCTTTCTCGTATACGTTTCTCGTTCTGCACTAGAGAGTGACATTAATGAATTATATTAAGAGAGAGTTATTTATGGCATGAAACTTCAAATTTTAGTCAGGTTCATGCCACTCAATAAAGAGAGGATTGTTTTTAACATGGTACTCTATATTCTGGTCGTCTTAATGTTACCAGGCTTACATCGTTGGAGCCGTTTGTGAAAAATATTCAAAACTGTAATTTGACATTCATGTGAAGTTTGTACTAAAATAAAAAAGAAAATTGAGAGCGTGTTCATCAGTGAGGAATAAATTCTAACGTTAATACAAAAAGTTAATATAATTTATTTTTCCATTGGTCAGGAGTGCTGCGCACAGACATGTCAAAAAATATTTTTTTCGGAATCTGAGAACTCCAAAACGGATATTTCCGTAAAAATCTCGTTTTATAATTTTTTTCAGGAATGCAATACATTTTGTAATTGGGGCTTTAGGGTTCGCCAACGTCTAGGTTATTAGAACCATTTACAGTAGTTTCTGTATTCTACGTATGTGAGAAAGTAATGAAACGGTAAAAGCATTGGAATGAAATGAAGCAAAATAAAGAAATAAAAGGATAAATGAAGGGAAACAAACGTTGTGCGGGCAAAGCGACGTACCTGGGTGAGGTGGGAGGAAAGCGGCAAGTGCCGAACGAGAGAACCGAACGAACGAAGGTCATGATGGTCGGGGTTTTCCTCGAACTGACGTCAGAGGACAGAAAGAATATGTGTGAGGCGCTCTGGGTTTTAACTGCTTGAAGTAGGGTGGTGTGGTGGGGGGTAAGAAGGAAGGAATCTAGTAATTTAAAAGTTAATTTCATGAGGAGAGAGGGATTTTATAGGGAAGTATTGTTATCTGTTAGAATATGGCGAATATGTAGAATTTCTATATATTTCAACTCCCCACAATTACCAAGTGGTTATTTGTGTAATTTATTTTGATGAGGCACCTTTACACTTTTACACGAATATAAGTGAGAACGTTTGTGTGTCTGTGTTTCCGCCGCGCAATGCACACACGGCTAAAAGCCAGAAGCTTCGAAATTCGGCAAGCATGTTCTCCACAATGAACCCACGTACCACGGAGCAATTTTTTCAAAATTCGATTAAGGGTATTTTTATCGGGTATTATTCATATTTTGATTTTCTCGCTCGGCGCAGATACTTTGAGATCTGAATCTTTGAAATTATGTCATATTATTTTTTCCTTGTTTAATGTTTTGATGTCAGCCTCGGAATAAAAAGACGAAAAGGTGGACTAAAGTTTCTAAATGTGTTTTACGCTTTCTCCAGAGTGGGTTCGAGAGAACGATCAATCGATTTCCAAATTCAATTTAGATTTTACCTCACAATAGTCGAATAGTCCAGCATGTCAAGGAATTTTAAAAAAGACAGACATTACAGGACATTCAACACCACCTTTATATAGTTTTGGTTCTTCGATTCGGTCACTTAGATTATTCGTTCAGTGGATTGTCCGCCTCACGTGACGCAATCGAATTCGGACACTTAAGTAAGCTTCATAGTCAAGTTATGCGAGTGAGGAGTCACATGTACAGATAGGCAAGCAAATCTAATTGCTCTTGTAATTCTTTTCAATGTTAACCATAGATAGTATTTTAGGTTGCGATAATCCTTAAAAAGAGTCTCTTCGATTTTCAAATAATTTCATCAATTACTTTTTCCGATTTCTATGGAACAGACATTCCAAATAATTCAATTTTATTGGTATCAATTGCGATTTGAAATGAATAGTTGTACAAAAATTCATGGTTAGGTCGCTAGTTTTACATGCGACGTACACGGGGCTGGCGAATGCCGCTTTCCAACACCTCTTCGTGTCTCCGCACAATGGAGTATGTCGAGGCAAAACCTGGCCAAAAGAACTTTATCCAGTAAATTTGGCGATTAATGGCAAAAAGTAATTTTTACGTGTAGAAACATTTATTATGTCCATTACGTCACATTAAGAAAATATTAAGAGCTTCTTTTAATTGTTTACATAGATTTGATACATAACCTCTCGAATCAAAAATACATTTAAGTTAACATTACATTTGTTTATATACATATTTATTTATTTATTTATGTTGTTGACCATTTACATTTGACCAACTTGCCCTCAACAAAGTCATTGCAAGGTTTCTTTAACTCATATGTTACAATTATTTATCAATTTTCACATCTCGCCTTTTGTCATCTGTCAAGTCCTGTGTGTCTTCGAGTGTATGTCTCACCTTTGGATGTCTGACATTTTGTTGTCTCTTTCTTCAATATTTCTTATTTATTATATCCTTGATCTTCATATTTGCGTCACTTATTCCTTATATTTCTCATACTTTTCCTTGTTGTTTATCAATTCTTTCTTCTCTTTTCCATTCCATATTCCTTTCTCCTTCATATATCTTATCTATTCCGCTTTTTTCTTCACCATAGAGTTCGCAATTCCAAATTACATGCCCCGTTGTCTCCTCTCTCTTTCCACATTTGCATTCCGCCTTGTCGTCTCTGCCAATTCTCTTAAAATAGGACTTAAAATTTCCATGTTGTGTCATGAATTCCATGATATATGGGTTTAAAATGAACCTTTTCCTATTCTTCTCTGCGAACTTTACCTGTGATACATAGCTATATGTTACCCTTCCATTAATACTCTGGTTCCACCATATCTACCAACCTTGAATTCTTCAGTTACCTTTCTCATCTGCTCTTTTGGTGACCTTCCATTAAATATATACAAACGATAATTCGCCATAATCCATCAAATTCACGGGATAGAATTATTTTGGTCAGGTTTCGTCTCAATGTACTCGACGGTGGGGCGTCACGAAGCGGTGTTGAAAAGCGGTGTTCACTAGCTCCGTGTACACACCCCTAGTGACAGATGCTGCAAGCGCATATTCGGAGGCAATTGCTGTGTGTCGAGCAGCCAATTCGCGATTCGTGACACGCATCGTGCTACCTTCCTCTTTCCTTTCCGACACGCAGCAATTATGGTAACGAGAGCACTTGTCCACAGTGAGTCAGTCGGAGACGTTTCCTCCTCCCCTCCTCTTCTCCTCTTCTCCTCCAACTCCCATCACGTAACGTATCGTATACTCCCTCTCCATCCACTCCCATCACATGCTGCGGAACACGTTTCGAACTCGGAGTGATAACACTGCATCCTGTATTATATCCACGTTGACTGAAATCAAGTTGCAAACTATTCACAATATCTGGAAATATTCATCAAAGTAGTCCTTATTAATTCCTCTGGTTTTTACTTTTGGATGAGGACAAATATTTTGTAATTTTTAAACTTGATATTAATTTTAGATTGTTGTTTGACTCTTTCTTTGACGCGGGTCGCATTGTCTTCAGTCACGTGATGCGGGGCGTTACTCGGGGAAAAAAATACAAAATAGAATCAACCAATTTTGTCGTTCTTATCGTCAGTTATGATCGAGAGTGCATACGAAAATTATGGTTTTTGCAGTTTGTCCGAATTTTTCGACTTTCCTTTCTAATTGTCCCGATTTTTTCCTGAAAACTTTTCCAGGACCGTTACGAACAAAACAAAAAAATACGCATATCCATCGTTCGAATCGAGTTATGGTCTCGAGTTTATACAAAATCCCTTAGAAAAAATCACTTTTAGTTTTTCCAGAATTTTCCAATTTCCGTGCAACTTTTCCAATTTTTCTTTCTCTAAAAAACTTATTCTGACTATCACGAACGTTTTAAAAAATTAGTCAAATCGGTCCAACCGTTCTAAAGTGAGTCGCTTTCCAACAAACAGTATTTAATTTTTATTTATATAGATTACAAAGTCTATGTTACCTAATGGCCGGTTTGGTGTGTTTTAAAAGCTTAAATCGACACAAGTTTATAAAACCCCTCTGTACGAATTTCAGACGTCTAAAAGGTTTAGTTATCTGTGAGCAGAACTACCTTAGAACTATTTTACTTCCAAAAGAGCAAAGGAATATATTTTTTTTTACTTAGCCGGAGAAAAACCGGATGCGTTGAGTGTAAAAATGCGAAGTGGCATTGTTTCTTAGCCACTCTTTTGGTTAAGGGGTTAGCATGCTCGCTCACCACCAAGTCATTCCGGTTTCAATTCTGGGCGGAGCCAGGAAGAATTTGTAGATTTTCACATCAATGGCCCAATTCATATAGAGGTGACTACTGAAAAGTGAACTCTCCTTCTTCCATCCACCTCCTATTGTCACTAACTCTTACTATTACTGACTACTACTACTAACACGTCCACGTGCGCCAAGTAGTTGGTAAACCCAGCTAAGCGGCCCACCTACTAACTATAGCATACCACCCACCTACTGCCTATCACCACATGTAGGTAAGCTTCAATAGCACACTTCATTTCCCATTTACAAATACTACAATAAAAAAGAAGTTTCATATTACTGTTTTCCTTTCCTACTCTCTCTTTTCTACTTCTGTCCTTTCCTTCGTTTATGGACTTGCATTCATCATCTGCATTCGGTTTCAGCAATAGTACAGATCAAGTAAGTTTAACAAAGCAACGAATTTAATTTTGTGAAAATACACAGGGATTAATTTAAAATATAACGCCAAACACAAAATAAAATCTAACTAAACTCGATGCTATAAATTTGAACTTGGAATCAAATCGAGCGTCATAACCAAAAAGTATGAAGAGTCACAATTTTTTGATATTGTGATATGGAGAGGTATTATGGATCCAGAATCGAAATTGATACTTCCTTATTATGTATTATATCATGCATTTGAATATTGAAATAAGTATTAATAATTAAATTTATTATCAAAAGAGCGGTTACAAATTGCGTGTGACCACGAGGAAAAAATTTACTCTCCGGAACCAAGTCAGATACTTGAAACACACTTATAGTGAGGTAATGGTAGAAATATTTTACTATAAGTGTCACTATTCGACGAGGCAAGACGCATAACAGAATGCAAACTCTTTGTAAAGAAGCTGAGGAAATAGGTTTGAGGGACAGTTTTTCGCACTCGTTGAATTACTTCTCTAACGCCTTTGTCATATTTGTATTGTTCCTCCATTGGTTGGTTAATTTGCTATGACCTTGCGGGACGAAGCATTGTGAAAGTTATTCAAATGGAATGCAAATTCTTTTTGTATAACTGGCAGTCAAATGAAAACGAGACAGATTGAGAAAAGTAAGTAAACTGTTTAACTCAAAAAAGTTATCATCATAACTGTTAATACACTTACCCGGCTGTAAGGCAAGATGGTCAATCTTCATGTAATTCTGGACTGTATGGAGAATGTGTAAGAGCTTCCCAGAGAAACTTTAGCTGCGTATTTGAAATAACCTTGAAACATGTGGGCAGATATTATCGTACAACAAAATGATGCCGTCCGTCAACCTTCCTGGGAATTTTGACTCAATGGCGCGCTTCAATGTTTGCAAGTTTCCTTTAAACATTCTCCATACAGTCCAGCTCTCTCCCCATGCAATTTCCATATCTTTGGAGCCCTGAACAAAGACATTCGTGGCCGTCCATTTGCTTCGGACGAAGAGGTGCGCGCCTGGGTACTCTCATGGTTTTATTGGCAACCGCAAACATTTTTCCATGAAGGCATTGACTGTCTTGTCTCACAGTGGGGTATATGTATTACCAGTCATGGTGATTACTTTTTTGAGTTAATTAACAGTTTGCTTTTCTTCAATCTGTTCCGTTTACATTTCGCTGCCAGATATATTAAGTATCACTCAAAAATATCATAGATCCTCTGTGTACGGTGATCATTAACAGCTTAGTGATAATCGATAATCTACTAAACACTCACTGACTTATAGCCCTCACGAAAGTACATAACTCTTTTTATCTTGCAATTTTTTATCGTTTACGAAACATTCAGGATACGACTCTCCTCCTTATTTCCCATAAAATGTGACAAGTAAACATAATTGAAATCCTGTGTTTCTTTTTTAATTAAGCCTTATAACGCCATAACTTAAACAACTATAACTTTCTTTACACTACTACCGTAAGAATTTAATGAATTGTCTATTTTTAATAGCTTGTAAGACTTAATGTATTGAGTTAATTCTTTTTGGAAGGGGCGAGATGCCATCGTCGACAATTCATTATAATCGGGTGTCTAACGTACGTTTCGTTCGTTTATTGTGGCTGTATGTTCTGATTTATCATCCACATTGAACTCTTTGTGGATTTTCAATGATCCCGACTATTTGTGCTCCGAACGACGTCAGTACGATTTATCGACGTAGTGGTGTATGTTTGCTCTGTATAATGAGGCCACACAAAAGTAACATAACCACGTCAATGAACGTGTGGTATATGATTTATGGTAGATGATGTATGATTAAGAAAGTTACGTTCAGGTTTATTATTGCTCTGGTCGTACGTTACTTGCCATAAAATCCGGAAGTTTGTTGTGTCACCGCGCAAGGAGACATGCGCTCGGTTATAGAAGTACGCGCCAAACGATCAATGCATTAACTCGTACGGTACACAAGTCTCGCACAACAGAAATAACAAGACCAAGGAATTCCGATAAAAGAACGTATCGACCAGGAAGTATGTACTTTAAGACGTAAGGCTCCGTGTTATCTCATAACTTCATGTCAAACATGGTATTTTAGTACTATCTTAGAGTTTCCGTCCAATTTTTAAACAACTTAATATTTGTGACTAGTCGAATAAATATTGCTATTTTTGAGCTCATACTCTTATAAATCTCCATCTGTTGTAATTATATCTACTGTAATATTGTTCATTATAATTGTGTTCTTGATGGTGTCAGTGTATCTTGTTCGTTAAATGTAGTTTATGTTTACTAATATTATAATGCAGATTGTCTTTGTTGTCCAAATCCATAAACTAACTGGGATGAAATTAATCATATGACTTGAAAAATTTATATAATATGAACGTCTTTTGAATGTTATGAACGACCATTAATCGACAGTACTTTGTTAAAAACAAATAGAGACGTAAATCATGAATATTAGTACAATAATGTTTGGCGTTTCGTAATCTGTAAAATGTTCGTGTTTCGTAATTTGGCAAGTTTTCTTCTTTTATGTTTCTTGTACACTCAGGACATTTTCAAATTCGAAATTTGGTAATTGTATTTAATGTGTCATAATTGTTGGAGTTTTAACGAAAAAGGAAAGAACTGTTAGATTAGTAAAGGAATTGTTTTGTGTGTTTATATTATTTATAGGATAACCTTCATAAGCGCATTAAGGTGCAATGAATTAGGAGCAGATCCCGAGCACACATTTCGAGCTCCCCTTTTATTTTTTATGTTCTGATAAGATTTTTGCATCAAACATTACGCATAATGAAGTTCACAATAACTTATTATTTACCACGAACCTCATTTATTCGTAGAAGAGTGTTAATGAAATGTTTGACGGCCAATGTGAAAGGCGTGTAATGCAACGTGTAGGTAGTTCTCCCCGGAGAGATATTGCGCTGAAGTATGACGCACATAATGAATCAGTCTCTGGTACAAGAGCATTGTAATGGCTCATCTCGCGTTTTATGAAGCCATTTTATTCTTCCAACTCCATCGGATGCTTCGTCAGCGCTGCTTCTAAGAATTCTATACTCACCAAGAAAAAAGGTTAGTCCCGCGAAGGGAACAAAGGGAGTGAAGGCGACAAGAACTCCAAAATGCAAACGAATGTAGGATGAGCTGTAGAATGTGAAGAGAAGAAAAATAAGAACGTTCTTTCCGTGAGGAGCAGGAAAGTCGATGTTGAAGCTGGAACTGAAGCGATTTCTTTCTCATAAACTACGCTCATTCGAGCGATGAATAAAATTCGCTTTCAATGAAATATACGAAAAATAAAATGATATATAACATCCCTTTCAGCATTTTATTCTTCAGTCTCTAAATATTTGGGTTTGGGGCAATACCAAGTAAAGAACTTAGGCAACAGCTAGTTAATGTCGAATGATCATTTTCTTGTAAAAATTCCCACTATATCAACGAGATCTAGGCGTAACACATAGACATTTAAAAATATTAGTGATATTTTATTCTCTATGACATTATGGATGGTGAGTGGGAATTATGTACAGATACTTGTGTGTACAGTGACTGGGTGGATAGTGGTCAGCATCCTTGCGATGTGTGCATGAAATCCCGGGTTGTCTTCCATTCTTATATTGTCTGCATTTCCCTTCGATGAATTTACTTATAATTAGTATGAGAAGTATAATTTTTTTCCATGTGACTTATTATTTAATAGAATCATTAAAATGGTAAAAGAAACTTTTTTATTAAGAAAAATAATCATAAATCGTTAACTACGAATGTTGGATATCTTATTTAGCTCCACATTTCTAATAATGACCTATCCATGAAAATAATTTTAATGTGACCTTTATTCTCATTCTGTAATCATGCTGCAGTAAAATGCATCAAATCCTGTCGCAACAAAATGAAAATTTTTATCATATAAAAAATACCGTAGTTTTGTGGATAATACGTCATAGTTAATAAATCTTAGTTAATAAATCATTTCTATTTTAAATTCATTGGTATTAATTATGCGACAATCAAATACTTTTTACTTCAGTGGTAGTTCTAAAAGAAAATATCTTTGAAAATCGTTGTCCGGGAAGGTGCTGCCTTGAAAAAAAAGGGAGAAATGGAAATGAATCAATAAAATAATGCATGAAAACATCCTTCCCAAGTTTTAAATCTTGCACTTGATAATTACTCCGTAATTTGCTTTCATTGTCATTATAGTATGCTTATCTCTTTTATTATACGTTAAATGATGTTTAGAGTTGTAAAAACCTATTAATATTTTCTGGACGTACTATATTTTTCAAAAGGGTCTTGACGTTGACGAGCCCTAAAGCCCTAAAATATATATAAAAGGAATAAACTTAAGAAAGTTTGTAACAAATGCAATAATCTCTCCAAAACATTCCTTTAATTGAATTGTCATAAATAACTTTGCAAGGGAAAAAATAGATACTAAAATGTAACTGATGATATACTTCAAACTACCATAAATGTTGAATCGTTAGGAAGTAAGTTAAGTTTAATCCTATATTTTTATAATATTGTTTTCGGACCCTTCCAGGCTATACGCTCCGTCTCATCGGACCACCGTTGACAGATAATACAGTGTTGTCTTTCTCAGGCCCCGCCTTGTAGTATAGAAGGCTGTGAGAACGCTAACGATTCGTGTATATCCTCCTTCCACGTATCACGGGTGGCCTCTGAGAATACGGCGCGGGCGGCGCACTGCCAGCACAGCAGGCCATGATGCGCTCAGTTGGCTCGGGTTGCATCAGGCATCACCGTCGTCGCCCTGGCCGTGACTCACTCGTCAGCGCGGCGAACAGGTCGCAGGAGGGTCGCGACGCACTGGGCTTTGGGGTCAGCTGCGGGGAACTGTCCTGAACGTGATTCGAACCTCCAACACTAGAGAATGGTCTGGGATCACTTCCAACTTGCGCTGACGCTAATAGGACGCTCCTAGTTCCGTCACTACGAGCTGGATTTATGAACGAAATAGAGTTTTCTCTTAATTTGAAAATGATTTAGCACGGGTATGTATTGTACATTAAATTCCTTTCTAAAGATTTGTGCATTATTTCTATTTGCTTTTCGGTAGAAAAAAATAACTTTTCAGTGGGAACACTATATTTGAATTAATATTTTGCTTTGTACAAACACAAGTAATGAAGAAAAACGACCTGAATTTTTTAACCGACAGTTAACATTTGATTCAAATTAATAAAATAAAATACACGTGTCGCAATTAAGTTCTGAAGCAATTTGGATTCTAAACATACAAAAGAACTCTGTTTCGTCCCTAATACGAGACTTCTTCTGCTGTGCTAGTTCATTGCTAGAGAGTTTTTAATTGTCTCATTGTTTTTAAATTGGTAGCAAGAGGCGTTGCAGAAATCTAACAAGAGCACACATATTATTTTTAAATTAAATCTCGGGCGTTTTTCTTTATAAGAGTAGACGTGAAGCTTAGTCAACACAGCTATCATTTGGTAACTTATTCTAACACCATCATAAGTCGCACATGAGTCATCGTTACGTAGTTACATATCGTGATTCTGGGGGGGGGAGTAAATTATAATAAGAAGGAAGCACCGTTTATTATAACGCCATAGTTAATACTCGTAATTACGTAAATTAGGATATCTTTGGACAATGTTCAAGATGTCCTATGGCAGGTGTGAGACATGAGAAATGGACGTATAATAGTTGGAATGTATGGATTCTACGTCATATCGGTGTGACATGTACTGTTGGAAAGTAACTCACTACTGGTAAGTACGCTTGAATAACAGCTTTTATTATTTTTAAAGCGATGCTTTCAAGAGATTAAGTATCGTATTTCAATGGCTTCTGCTGATTTTAAAACTTAGTTTTGTTATTTTATGAGCGTCGAAAATATGTCTATATTATTGTAAAATGAAATAATTTAACATAGAAAGAAAATAACTTTATTGTCAATAAGCAGTTGCGAACTGCGTATGACCACGTGGGGGATAATAAACTAAGTTACGCCCCGGAATCAATGAAGGGACCACCCCATCAATTCCGGTCAAGGGTCTAAGGACAGTGGTGGATTGAGTATTTACAATGAAATTAATCAATAAATACGCACTGTTATTCATTTATTATTCCAAAGTGAATTGTAGACATTTTTACATAACATAATACTCTATTTGATCATAGGTGTTTTGAACCGTTTTTTAGACAAACTATTTTATTTCACATATTGAATGAACTGCAAGTAGAATCATTTTCACCTTTTATAATTTGCACATTGTCATGTACATCTCCACAATCTATTCTTCTCCTTCGAAATATTAAGCATCGTTTCTCCGTTTTCGCTGTTACTCCTTAGAGCATTCCTGAAATGACTGATTCATTTCCGTTCGACGTTACTCACATGAAAAGCTGTCGCTCGTCGCGTAATTTCGAGAGTGCTTTTCTGTTATTCTCCTAGAATACATGCGTCATACGCATGAGCCTTACAGCCAACGGAGCTTTACGGCCTCTCGTTTTGTCGCTTGCCCGATCCCGTCCGCCGCCGCCGCCGCCGCCGCCATCGCCGCTGCAGACACTGTCCCAAGGGCGTCCAACCCATGGGACCCGGAAAGAGACACCAGTATACTCCGAGTCATGTAACTGTGCCGAAAATTATGCAATACGTCAGCCCGACACCAATTGCCAACTACTAAGAATTCAATTTACATCCAAATAAATGTGAATAGTAGTCACAAAAGCGACAATTTACAGTAAAGAATTACAATTTGATAACACAACAAACTGAGACACATGGTAAAGAACAGAATAGTGCCACAAGAGCGAGTGAATTGAATTGATGGGCGATGTTGGCGAAATTCAGAAATTCAAACGTCCTGCCAACATAACGCGAGGTACAAATTTCATTACTCTTACAGACGATTACGAAGTAGAAATGTTGGCTACACTGTGCACAAGCGCTGTACCAACGTCGAGTCAAATAAACAAAGAAATAATTGACTGCCGAGAGAACTGTTACAAACTGCGTTGAGGACAACAAAGGAATTTCCTGCGACTAAAAAAACAACAACAAGTAATAAACACAGCGCGTTTCTTTTCACGAAGTTAAATTTCTCGAAGCAATGAAACATGCCTTTGAGTATAGCTGCTCCCATTTCGGGGGCAACAGAATAAATAATTTCGAGCTATGTGCGAGGTTCTGTGCATTAGAATGGCATGTGCGCACGATTAGAAATTACATGGGACTTTATTCAAAAACCGTACCTTACGAGGCCTAATCCATAAGAACCCGTCAATTTCAAGATGGATTTATTTACCAATTAGCCCCGCGAGTTCCAAATTTTACTATACGAGATTATAGATTATAGTGTAGTGGCCCCGTCAATGCGTCGTGTACATCGATCACGGTCAATGAAGTATCCAACTAATGTCTTCCATTCATTGAAGCCAACTGTTGGCTTGCCTTTTGCCACACATAGTAGGGTGGGAACGGAGCGGTTGATGCAGGCGGTAGGGGAATGTGCATCGGAAGATAAGCCACACGAAGCGGGGCAGAATGGTGAAATTTGGAGTGGATAAGAAAACACTGGGATATTGGGAGAGACCCAGTGCTTCGGTTTCGATGCTTCGTTTCATGAATATCGCGTCCGTTTGTGCGTTTGGGGCAGAGGGTTTGTTAGGGAAGGAAAGAAGGAAAGGGCAGAAGATATCAAATGCATCCCTCTATTCGACTCGTGAAAGAGATGCCGTATTAGGCAGTATGAAGAAAAATTACTTCAGAATGGCATTCAAATATTTTTTGAATTGTTTTTGCACCATTCAGCAAATAAAGTAAACGAAGTAATCCACACAAGAATGGGAGACAGATGCCAATTTGAATTCGAATCAATGTTTTTAGGGGAAATCAAACAATTAAAGGATGTTGCTAATACTTCTGAATTTCTAACGTTTTGCTTTTAAGACAAACCATGTGAACCAAAGTTGCCTTACAGTTAACGTCACGTTTGTCTTACAGTCAATCCTGGAGTGAACAGCAAATGCATTTTGAACGCCACACAATAACTTTACCTCAGAGGACAGAAGCCAGAAAGGTAACGCTCATTCGCAGTACTCATTCGGTTTTGCAAAATATGGTTCATTTTCTTCCGTACTAATAAATTTTCTTTAATGAAATATCACGAACGAAGTTGTGGCAGGAGATGCTCGTATGACGTAGTATATTTACGATGTACTTTGGATGGGATATATTTGTGTTTCAAAATACAATTGAATAATGTCCCAGAGAGTAAGAAAAGGATTATGATTTTGCAAAATTAATGCAAAGCTGCGCTGAAGAAATAATGAGATGTTTCCTGGCATATATATTTACGACACTGCAGATTTACTCAAATGTAGTACTATGTAACTCGTGGAGTATTTCATTGTAAATCGTAGCGTCGTTACAATATTTCTCAATTTAGGTGAAAATGTAAAAGGGTTCAGTGCAATCAAAAACTATTTATGAACTAGATATTGTAAACGTTTAGTTTGAATTCCTACATTTTATATTACATTGAGAGAAAGTTAAATACAAAGTTATAATACGAAAGGATTTTTCTTGTTGAGTTATAAGCAAATGAAAATTTCGTACTTACATGTTTCTTCCTATATTATATAAGCTCCAATGCGTAACGGACTGAATGTATCAGAGAAGGAAAGCTAAAAAATCATTGGTGTTATTATTTTAAGTCTGAGCCCAGAGTTTCCATCCTAACAAAAATAACTCTCGGTGAACAAACATCTTGTTTTAAAACAGCGCAAGGAATGATTTAGTAATTAATGATGGACTGTCAACCTTTTATGTATGAATAATTTATATTTTCTTAAAAGGGCTCAGGTGTATAAAGGGTCGTAAGTCTATCATGATTTATTTAATTAGATAAGTTTAATAATGGGCGTTAATTATAGTAGAATCTGTATCGCTAGACCAGTTAATTTAGCAATAGTTCACCATTTTGTATTTTCGTCTTTGAATCGAATCGACAGCTATTTCTGTGTATTCGCAGTAAGCCCGTGATGTCCTGAAATATTCAAATACAACGTTTCCCAACGTATCATTTGAAGTAAACCTCTTGACACACAGCCACCCTTCTGTTTCTTGTGGGTTCACGCGGAGGCATCAGAGGGGTGCTACGTTGACAGGCGCGTAATCCATCAGAGAATCGATAGATTCTATCAAGGCGGTCTCGTATTATGAGCTCTTCGTGTCCTTCCTTCAAAGGAAGTAGTTAACTACAGAAATAAGCCACGATTCGTATGAGAAATTGGAAAATCTAGAGTATTTAACCCATACGAATTCTTATTTCTGAACAAGACCGTAATATTTATTATTAAGGAATATTTTAATGTAATATTTTTAAACTTTCTATCCGTTTTTGATCTATTTTTCTATGAAAAAGTATTTTATAAATTAGATGGATTTGTGATAATTTGTAAATTTTTGTTCACTACTTCGAAATATAAATTTTCTTATGATATTGTATAATGGCATTTGTGAATCTTTAAATATTTGTCTCCCGAATTAATTAATTAAATCGCGGTTTTACTGCATGAAAATATTTCACGAATTATATTATGCTGATGAGATCGCATTTCTATAGTGATTGGCTCCCTTATGCACTCGGTGCACCAGAGAAATCTTTGTGATTACATCTCACGAGACGGGAAAGCAAGAAGCAACGATGACGTTCTCATAAAATTGTTTTCGTAATACGGTTAGGAATATTCAACGACATCTGAGTGAATTTTCATTAGAGTTTCTTTAGAATGTTTCGGAACGAAGATAGAATAAGTTTTTGAACTTATTATTAAAATGCATTTATACCTATTATTTAATGGCAAAATAACGTATGAGAGATTTCTCAGTTCTCAAAAAAGAAATCTCTGAACTTGATGACGTTTCAGCTATGGTTTTCTCCAGGATGATATGATGACTTCGTTAACATCCAATTGTTTCTCCCAAAGGACGTGGTTAGACGATAGAGCTAGTCTGATGACTTGAACCTTACCACAATAAAATACAGTAGAATCCGTTCTGGTCGGGACAAATCTTAACCGATCTGGTGGGGACTGACCCCTAGCCAGTTACCTGTTTGACCGGTTAATGCGAGGTTCTCGTGAAAAATAGGTTTTCGTTGAGAAAGAGCCTACAATTTCATGAGGTTATCACTAATCAAGAAGCCAGTGAGACATCTTCGCGACTCATTTTATTGTACAATTGTCGTACATAAATGAACGGATACGAAAAAATTTATTCGTACAAAAATGGAGTCGTAATCAAGATGAGAATCAAACTGGCGCACCCTCTCCCACACAACACAAACACCTTGTTCACCTAACGTCGCGTCACCCCGTTTTATTTTCTAGGTATTTTCCAGGAAAGGTCGATCTAACATCCACTGTTTGTGTCACTCACTACCTGCCGGCTTATATACGCTGAAACAGAAAAAGACTGTACCGAGAGATATGTCTGTTAATCCGAGGCCGGTTAGGTGGGGCCCTATTGTATGATACGAAACACAGCATCCTTCTACTACTAATATTTAAAACTAGTGGTGCAAAACTATTGCACATTTTCTCTTATACGTTGCTCCATCTGCAGCATAGAGGGGCAAAAAATATCGTTAAAGTGTTATGTTAATGTAATTTTCTTGTAGACAGAAATTGATGTATTTTTGAATGTTCGTTTGCTGTCTTCCTAGGTATTTTATCATTATCATGCCTTTGGCGGAAACACTGCAGAAGTTTTATTGTGTACCGAAATATTACCTAGGTTATCATAATAGCGTTAAAATCACATATTGTAGATCGATGGGGAAAATATTGCCATCTGTCCCAAATTTCCTTCCCATTCCTTTCAAACATGCATAGCGATTTATTGTTGTGAGCTCCTGTTGAAGAATTTTTGTTTTTTCTCTTTACGTGCGTGGTTGATTAACAGATTTTTTACTTTTGAATACGTAAAATTTTCTGATATATGTAAACGGGGATTCAAGGACAATTATCAGTGCAAGAAATTCAAAACCTGGGGTGAGGGAAGTCCTAATTATAAAGAAACTAGACACTTCTCTAAGTTGCCAACATCATTCCTTTAATTCAAAATACTGGGACCGTCCCATGGTGTATAGTGAAGGATGGTGCAATCTGCGCATGTGTGTGATACGTATATTCCTAACTTGCCCCAGATGTAAGAGCGGCTCCTGTTCTACTGGGAAATGTGTTACTTATCATTTAATAGTCATCGGCTGAGGGTGTTGTGTATTGTTTCAGCATAAAACATTCCACAGAGCAGTCTAAAGTCATGATTGGTAGGTGAGCGCCCGGCGGAAATACCGCAGACAGACATCTTTGCAACACAATACTTTCCTATTAGAAGCGAATGTTTTTTATTTAACGCGTAACAATAGAGGTTTGCTCAGGGACCTTCTCGTGGGATGAACCTATATATTTCGGTTATTATCTTAATTCCCTTTCCGATTTGTATAGTAGAATGATTTCTTTTACATTCTTATTTCTATATAGACCAATGTAAAGGCATACAATCTATTGAGCTGGAGAACTGGAATTACCACCCAGGTGATTTCGATCCCCTCAGTCCCTTTGTCTCCTGTAGGGAAGAGAACCTAGGTGTCAAGACCCCGCGAATCCCTCGCAAGGACGCAAATCCCTCCAGGTCGATACAACGCCGCGGGCCGCAGCTTGAGTCCACCTCGCTCATCATTAATTACTGAACATTGACATTATCTCGTTGTACTGTATTACCCTTGCCATATCCTTAGTGACGGTTCTCAAATCACTCACTTTGCCTTAACAGATAAATGATTTAATAAAGGAATACGTGATGTTCGTTTTCTTCTGGAGGAGCAAGCTTGAGGACGTTATCTTGATCTTGTGAAGAAACTGTGGCGTGGAATTTGTACTCGTGTTTCATTGTCCTGATGTCTTACGAGTTTTTTTTCAGCTGCAACATTGGAATTTTTCGAAAAATAGCGTTTTTGTGAAGACGTCAAAAAGAATGATGAAATGTATTGTAACAATATAGAGAACGAATGGGAAAAATTGGGGTACTTCTCGACTGTTGTGTATTTTGTAAACTACATGGTCTTGTGGTAAGGATGTTGTGTATGGACCTTGCGAGTGGAGGTGGGTGGTGCAGTGGTCAGCGCACCTACGATCATAGCAGGAAATCCCGGGTTTGAGTCCCTGTCCGTCGCAATTTCCAGATGGAAGTAGATGATAGCCGACCGTAGATGCTGTCGGCGGTAAATCGTGCAAACATTTCTCCTCGAATAGGTACTCGGAAGTTGTGAGGTAGTTTATTTTACGCACATTAGAACAGCAAAGTTTAGAAAATGAAGTTTTGACCAACAACCGTGGAGTTGAGTTTGCTTAAAGAATAAGACATTAAATCGTGGTCTTGGAAGAGGTCAATATCAGATGTCATGTTGAGGCCATGGATAGGTATGGGGAGCTTTATAGCAGTGACTTCGGATGATGGTATGTTACTTCGAGTGTGTAATAGCTCTTGAAAATCACGTACAGCCGTGTCATATCTCTTGGGGGACAGTGAAAATACGATTGAATAATTTCTTAAATATGTAATGCGTTGTACTGTGATTGAATGGTCTACAGATACTGATCGACAGTGCCTTAATATGTACGTAATTTATACAAGCAAGCCATAGGTTTAGTTTTCCTAATGATCAACTATTCGGAATTGGAAAACGATCCGGAAGATGGCTAGTTATTCTTAAACGTTGCGTAAGAATAGTTGCATAGAGCGACAGCGCCCTGAGAACTATTGCTAGAGGTAGGAAATGTGTCGGCAATGCAAAATTATTTCTGTGTCGACCAGATGCCATTAACTGTGTCCAAGACAATAATCAAGTAAGTGAACGTCTTGAGTAGGCGAGCGTGGTGGTTTCCGCGGTTCAATCGATGTGCACGCAGCCTCCCATGTCGTCGAGCAACAAGTGGGCCGGCGCTGCGCCGAGTAATCCAGTCTCCGCCACCATTGCCGCTTCTAGTCACTCCGTTGCCCGTTCACATCGTCCGTCCATCCGACCGGCCAACGTTCGCGCGTTCAAGTACCTACAACCCCCCTCCCCCCTAGTGATTCAGGGACTAGGGTGCTCTTCACCTAGACATCACTCCGGATTCGATTCGAAAAAATTGAAGCTTGTCACTTTAATGTCCGAGTTCATATATGGCTGTGACAATTGAAAAGCAAACCTTCCTTCTTCTATCCTCATCATACTACTTCTATTAACTCTAACACTTACTATTAATAACTACTACTAGCAACCTCTTGTGGGTCATGTTGTTGGTAAACCCAGCTAAGCGACCCACCTACTAACAATAGTCCTTCCACCCACCTCCTACATTCTATCGCCCCATGTAGATAAGCTTCAATAGCACGCTACATTTCCCATTTACAAATACTACAATAATAAATCACTTACTATAATAGTGATAATATATATTACAATAATAAAAGGATCGGCGATGGCAGCATTGGTACACACTTCGTCAATACTAAGCTCGAAACCGACGTCTCTTGTTTCGTAGTAAAACAATGTGAAATGCTAGAAGTAGAGTTACGCCCACCTTTCCGTGGTTAGGGATGGGCAGCGTTCAAGGTGGTGCCACTTACCTACGACCGGACAGAAAATCTCAGAAAGAAAGGAGAGGTGCAGAAAATGTAGCGGAATGTCACAGGACGCGGACGTAAGTAATTAAACAAAGTGAAATGCTGTGCTGAAGACCCAATGTATGGAAATATTTATTCGTTACTAATGTACAATAATCGAACGGTAACTCCTTACTTAATTTTCAACTACAAATATTAATTTAATTTCTGAAGTTTTTATAATTTTTCACCTCAAATCTGTACATAACACAGTAATTCATTACAAGGACATTTAATTAAAGGCCTGGTGAACGTTCACATTAATATTTATTATTTTGTTATCTTGTGTAATATTCAACGAATTTACACTTGAATCGAATATATCTTTGGGTATGAAATAATCTCTAGACAATTTCGAGCACCAGTCACGTAGCCTTAGAGTAGGAGACCGAACTCCTCCCCAACTTTTATACTAGGTGTAAGAAAGACTACATCTGGATAAACTATTGTTAATTTACCTTCTGTAAATTAAGTGACAACATGAATTTTTTAAATTGAATAAACTGAAAATATTTTGTAGATTGAATGTTAACATATATTTATCTGCAAGAAGTCCACCCGAAATAATTTTGGAAACAATGGACCTACAACACTGAACAAAAAAGGAACGTTTAAGAGAATGAAAGAGATTGACAGCTCAACTTGAGGATGACTCTGTAGCAATTTAGAGCAAAATTTATTTAAATAAGAATTTTAAAAAGACATTTACCAACTTATTTCGCATAAATTCAATGTATTAGAATAATAAAGGTAATTTTGTTGCGATGGCGTAATGTCGCTGTTGTCATCGTTACCTCATATTCAAAGGCCATTATTCCGATCCTGCTGGGATTGCTAATTAGAGTGAGCAGGTGAGCAGTGCATTTGCACTGACGCGGAGCGGCGCCGAGGGCGTGTACATTACTAGCCTTCACCCGCGCCCATGGCGCCTCTTACGTATGAATGAACGGTTTACTACGAGCGCTCCACGCCGCCCGCAGCTCACCGTCCCAACATGGAAGCGGACTCTGCATAATTGACACGAGATGTAATCACATGACGTGGACACGTTTCTCTTCATTATCGTGGAACGTGAGACATTCGCCAAGGTCGTGTCAAGGACATGGATACACCACACTGAAAGAGATGGCACGCACTGCACCACTTGAAGATATCGCACCACTTACCGATCTGCGGGACATCGTACTGACGGTTCCCTCGAGTGGAGCGCAGCATGAATTGGTTGGCGAGGCCCTTGGGCCCTCCGCCTCCCGGAGGCGCGCTGCCGCCTGCGCCCTCCCCCGGAGGCTCCTTGTGAGGATCGGCTCTTTTGCTCCACGGTGGCGGCAACGCGAGCAGATGTCTGGGCGGCGACGGACGCGGAGGCGCGAACGCCGGCGGCAGAGGCGGTGGCGGCTCCATGTCCGGAAGGTCGACGGCTCCTTCGGCGGCGGCCTCCACCAAGAGCCAGCGCTCCGCCGCCGCCGCCAGAGCGGCCGCCTCCTCCTCCTCTTCCTGCTCTTCTTCGCGCTCCATTGCCATGGGCTCTTCGGCCAGCGGCCACGGCACCAGCGGCAACACGCGCACTCCGCGTGTCCGCCGCCGCGACCCGCCGCCGCTCGTCGCCGGCCCGCCACCGCTGCCCGCCGCCGCTGCTGAGGAGGGCAGCGCACGCGTCAACCGGTGCTCGTGCAGGAGATGAGGCGAGCGGGGCTGCGCGACGTGAACCGCTGACGCTGGGAGCTGCTGGGCAGCGGGCGCGGCCGCCGCGGCCTTGCGCTCGCCGGCTCCCGCCAGCAGCAAGGAGCCGTCGCTGGTGCGCAGCAGCGCCAACAGGAGCGTGAGGCCCGCGCCCAGGACGAGCGCGCCGCCGACGCCTGCGGCCATGGCCCGGTGCCTCCGCGGAGACTCGGGGTCCGGAGGAGACTGCTGCGGCTGGTCTTGCTGCGACTGCGGTGGCGAAGGCGGCGGCGGCGGCGGGGGTAGCGGCGACGGACACGAGCGCGAGCGCAGGGACACGCGCGTGGCGCTCGGCTGCGGAGCGCCGGTGGCGGGCAGTTGGTGCGGCCAAGAGGCGGAGCGCGCGACTGGAACGGGCCCCGCTCGCCTGCTACGAGCGCCTGCCGCTGCAGATTTCGTGCTCGCGGCGGCGCGCGGCGGGGCGCGGCGGCGGGGGCGACAGGAGCGCTGGTTGTCGCGGGGCGTCAGTCCAGGCCGTGGTCCATGATGACGGGTGTAGAGGACGAGCGAGGCGCTGGGGTTGCTGCGGCGGCGGAGGACGCGCCGATTGCGGCGCCTATGAGGAGGCTTGTGTTGCCGCTTCGGCGACGTATGCAGACTAACACCGTAGCTCTGTCATTCCCACCCCCTCGCACTCCCCTTCCTCCACTACCTCGCTCCCACGCAGCAAGACCGACCGATGTTCCCTCCGCTGTCCCCCCCACCGCTCGCGCCGGCGCCGGCGCCGCGCTTTGGACTCCTCTCGCCCCCTCGCGGCGCGCTCTTTGCGCCGGCGCCCCACCCGACGACGTCCGAAGTCCCTCTCCTCGCGCGCCCCGCTGTAGCCAACCCTCCACGCTCTGCCTACCGCCTGCGCCGCGAGCCACCTCTGCCCCGCGACCAGCCCTCGCGGCCCAACGCGACCACCGCCGTTGCCGCATCAACATATTCCACGCGGATCGCTGGACGCTGCCGCGCCACACCCATTGATTTTTAACAGCGGGGGACAGCGCGCGCGGATGCTCGACTTGTTGCTTCCCAGGTGCCTTCGGTTCACTGCTTCAACTGCATACCCACATTCTTCTTTGGTCTTTTCTGCCTAAAATAAATATTTTATTCATTCATCAATTTGTGGGGAATTAAAAACAAAGTTATGGACAACATGACAATTTCAAACTTATTATTAATCATCAACAAGAAATCGTGTTTATGAACTTAAAATAAATTTTCGAAAATTTAATTTACATAGCTCGTTTGTAGAATTCTTCGGTTCGCGGTAGGTTTCACCGCACTTACAAATTTATTAAAATAATATACCGACATCTAGTGGTGTGTCATCGAGTTATTATCTCACGGAGGATCATTATCTGCAGTGTGAGGTACCGAGAGGGAAACGTATTACAAATGCGTGCAAGTTTGGACGTATGATTGGTGGCGTGAATCCACTTTGTCACAGAATGGGTCTGGGGATCAGTAACTGGAAGTTAATGAATCATGGAAGTAAAACCATGGAGCTTAAAAAGAAACTCTTACAAGGAAAATGAGGAAAGAATTATTCAATGATCTGTGTCCTCCATAACGAAAAATGTAATATAAAACACACAAGAACAATTTTATTGAACAGTTTGAGCAGCGTAGCGCTAAAATGAATAACTATGAATTTAAATAATAAACCATTTTAGTAGAATGCTCTATGACAATTAAAATGAAACAAGTTTACCTTCCTATTCGGCATTACCTGGCTTGGAAAAGGTAATAAAAAAATTCATTAATAAATGAAAGGTGAATGAGATGTAAATTTCACATAAAAATATGGAGTGTGACTCAATTCCAATTATAAGTCTTAAAAAAACACCTAAACGCTAAGCAACCGACATTGGAAGAGAAAAAACATATAAAACATAGAAATTATAACTGAAAATAATTCTAAAACGCAAAAACATAATTAAAAGATCAATCCGTTAAAATATATTATTCTCGCTACCTTATGTAGAACCTCGTTACCATCATAACTGTTCACTCATGCACCGATAGTATGAATTATCTTCCACCTTAAACTCTTCGCAAAGGCCTTATAGACTGATCTAAAATAAGCGCCAACAAGAACTCATGATTGCGTAACACAATGGCACAGTAACTCAAGAACAGTGCGACGTACAGAAATGAGGTATTGCAATCCGTACGCAGAATTAACTGACCAATCAAAATGCTCCTATGCATATTTTCAAAAATTTGAATTTTGAAACCGGAAGTGGAGCGCGATGAGTAAATGAAGTCGGAATGAGCTGTTCAGAAAAAGGCTTCAATTTCCAATGCATTCGAAGTCAAATCTCAAGTTTCGTGTCGATTCATTAATTTGTTTGCGAGTTATCGTGGGAACAAAATTATTGACATACATACTCACATACGGCATAGGACATCATCGCCAAAATTTGAAAATACTCTTGCGTAGCTTAGAATATGGATTATTAACCCTAGATGACTAGACGTGCGTAATGTTACTACTACTTTCGGTTAATGACTGATAACTGATCGGCGCGAAGGAAGAGCAGGTCGAGAAGTCGGCAGTCGAAAAGAGTACTATTGGTTGCAAAAGGGATTCGAGTCTTAGATATAGATTCTGCAAAGCTCGAAGGTTTGGCGCGAGAATTGAGACTAACGTCTATAGTGACGCCGGACATGTTGCAGAGCACAGATGAAATCACTCGAGATGATGGACGGATTACGACTTGGCATTTGAAGCTGGAGTAAGCAAAGAAATGTAGATGCAATTATCCACGCTTTTGGATCTTCCAAAACTTTCAAATACGTTCCGCGATGTCCCTAGGAATTCTGAAAAAAAAACAACAACAAACAAATAGGGTTGGTTATTGTTACCCCACCCAATGTAGAGCCTTCATCTGGCTCCCTCAAACTTCTACTCGTTTGGATCATTAAAGAATAGCATTTTGAGGATGACCAAGAAGTGCTTAGCACCGAGAAAACGTGACTCCGTAACTAGAGTGAAGATTGGAACCGACTGGATATACACATCCTAGTGAATCGCTGGAGAAAAACAGTAGAACTTGAAGGAGATTATGTGAAAAAGTAGGATGAGTCAGTATTTCATACGTCAATTTCATTTTTGTGTAATTAATAGTTTTTGAGAAAAAAATAGTAGGGCATTATTTATTGAGCGACGCATTTATAACAATTGATAATAACTTCATTAATATTTCAAAATTTCTGCTGGATAGAAAGTATTTTCCGTTTTGTTGTTGTTGTTTTTTACTTAATAGTTCACAATGATTTTCTTGCTACGAGGAGAAATCAAATCAGGAGAAATAAATCGAGAAACAACATTGAAAGACAACGTCAGGAAAGCTTTTGCCTAAAAACGTGCGCGTGGGAAAGATACACGCTTAGCTTGAAGCGGGAATATTTTCGATAATGTGAAAAGTATTTAGAGACAAAATTATTGATGAAATTTCATCAAAAGAAATTATTAACTTCAACACTGGAAAATAATGCTAGATATTTATGTAATCTATTCTCGAAGCTTTCGCAGAACATGTTTTGTGGTGCAGTGACTTCACTCGTTGCTAAGTTACGAGAATGAACAGCTGCACGGTCGGTCATCCATCTGTTTTCTATAGTAGAATAAAGGGCATGATAATAAATAAAAGAGCTCATTTATTGTCCATACTAGATCAGACTGTTACTACAAACTAATTTATGGAAAACTAGTGGACCCTTGTTCGCACTCGTGCAAACATAAGAGTGACAAACAATCCGCTGTATCGTGAAAGCAGTAAATGACAACCCCTCTTAACCGGTCTGGTCGGGTCCGAGACCCTGGGCCGGTTACCCGTTTGACCGGTTATTCCGACGTACCCGGGAAAAAATCATTTTTCGACAAAAAGAACCTACAATTTAATCAAGTTATCAGGAATAAACGAGCGAATGAGGTGTCATTGCAAATCATTTTATTCTACTGTACAAACGTTCACAAAGGAACACGAAAAAAATGATTGATAGAAAAATAGACAAGAGGGAAATCAACATGGCCAACTCGTTCACTATCACATTGCACACCTACAGTCACGTCTCCCCATTTTACCAGGAAAGGCCCGTCATACAAAATTTGAGCCACTATCTACCAACTATTATACACTGAAAGAGAAGACAAGTACTGTTTTACGGGTTAGGCCGGTTGATCAGAGGCCGGATGAGGAAGGTTCTACTGTATGCGGCACTATCACAGTTATTCAATATTCAGGCGATTAAAAGTTATAAACTAAATTTTAAACGCAATTAAGATATAAATAGTTGTACGTATTTACAAAGTTATCCTCAGAAGTAAAAATGTTCAATGAAATAGGAGTATTTACAAATACAATTATAACATAGACCTGCGATGGAAAAAAATCTAGATGTGTTAGTTGCTTATTATAGATTTTATGCTTCTGAAGTTGGAAAACATAATGTAAAAAACATTAGTCCAGTACGTTTTCTCGCAAAATATGTATATTTCTAAATATATATTTTTTGTATAATTACTAAGTAAGCAAAAAACGTGCACGTCATAAGACAGTATTTACGTATAAATTAAAAGATTTTAAAGTTTCTTTGTATTTGAGAGTGAGTAATTTGAAACATCTGTAGTGGTTTAATGTGCGAATATTTCATATTGAGGAAACACTGAGGATATCTTCCACAGTTTGACGTAATACGTTATGTTACAAAAGAAACATGTATCAGGGAGTTTTGAATTCACAACTTCCGAGTACCTACTCAGGGAGGGAAGTTTGCATCGTCTACCCGAGTAGGTACTCGGAAGTTGTTAGTTCTGAAAGGCATTCGACACATAGGTACGTGGAAACCCGGTATTAGAGCTTTCAACATAGAGAGACGCCTGTGGTCACTTTTGGGATATGACTCAGATTCTCCGGATCAGGCGAGGTGGATGTTGTGTACGGGCTTTGGGAGTCAAGGCGGGTGATGCAGTGGTAGCACACCTGCGACCAAAGAAAGAATCCCGGGATTCAAAGAGTTTTTCCCATCATCAGTGTTCTAATAGTTAATAAGTAATATTTTTTTGTTTCTTGTTAAAATTTAGAAGGAAAATAGAACAAACAGGAAAAATAACTATAGTAAGGCAAGAAATAGAAGAGAAAACAAAGCAATGGAAAGGAATGATAGCAAAAAAAATATTGCAGTCGTGGCAAATTCGATGGGAAAAAACATCAAAAGGAGGAATAACCGACAAATTTATTCCAAAAGTGAAATTTGCGTACGTGAATAGAAAATGGTTCAAGCTTAATCCTTATGTTATAGAGTACATATCCGGACATGGAAGTTTCAATAGTTTGCAAGTAGAGACAGGAATAAGAGGAGAATCAGAGTGTATAAGTGGTGATAAAGAAGAAACACGTGAACTTCAGATGTGAGACTGCAAGTGGTATGGCGAGGAAGGATCAGAATTTAAAAGGGAAATGAAGAAACGAGAAGTTACTGGAACACACAATAAGAACACAAGAATAGACACTAAAGATAAATATGAGGGTTTTTCTAGAATATGTAACAAAATTAGGAATAAAGCGTGAAGCATTAAACGTGACAAGAGAAATTACTCGGGATAATAAATGAGTATCCACTTCCTCGTGGTAGGGAACGGAAATTTGTGAAACCAATAACAAAGAGACTCGACAATGGATTAAAATAAGATAAAGAATAGATAAAACATATGACCCTTGTAATGACCAGATCAAAGACAAGGCGGCCTAGAAGACCCTAGGCCAAAATAAATTGAAAAAAAATTAAACTTTAGAACAGTTTTTAAAAGTTTTTAAGGTGTCGCCGTTCAAAACTGTCACAATATTAGAATCACAAATTCACTGGCATCGCCCCTTAAACACTCCGTCTTAGAGAACAGCAAGTGGGTGAGTGAGGGCCAACGAGAGACAGACAGACAAAGAGATGGTTCCACCGACTCTCTTCGTCGACCTGTCGCTCGGTAAAAGAGGATCTCCATTGGACGCCACTACGTTCGCACGGCGCAGCCGCAAATGCCCTCGCTTTATTGCCGTTCATTAAAACTCTTTGCAAAATTATTCTCCCAAGTTGTGAGTCCTGTGCTCGTTAGCAACGTACTGTGACTGCTTCATTGCTGGAAAGCAGCGGACGGAAGGTGCGGATTCGGAGAGCAAGAGAACTGTACAAAACGGAAATTCGTCATAGAAGTGAGTCAATATGAGGAGCACTTTACAAGATTAATAAAGCACAGCTAGCCGTGTTCACGCGACTTGCCTCGCGAAATTTTTATGTAAATAAATCGTTCTTGAATTCCCATTGATATCTACTAAAGCCGCACCTGGTCCAGGTTTTTCTCCTTCAGATAGAGGTTGTTTTAATGTACAGACTTTCTAGGCTCTTGCATATGATTACGGTGTAGTTCCTGACCCGTTTATATGCAAAATATATTGGTGACTCCTAAATTATTATGTATTTCTGATCTTTAGCAAGACATGAATTGGGAGTTGGTGAGCTATGGTAATGGAGAAGAGCAAACACATGACGAAACTATTAACTTTAATCAACAGTACGCAATTTCACAAATAGATGTGCCAAATAATCCCACTCTACAAATCCTGGAAGAAAACTCAAAATGTCACTATTTACAAACCCTTCTTTATCCTTATGCTAGGAGTGTGCTGAAATTATTGAATCCGTCTTTGCCTTAGGGCCCTTGATCGGAATTGATGGAATGGTTCCTTGCTTACTTCCGGAGAGTAAATTAATTTATTGTCCTCCACGTGGTCATGCGCAGTTTGCAACTGCTTTTATGACAATAAGTTTATTATTATTTCCATAATTCTCTCAATTTGTTTTGGTTTTTCTCTCTGTAGTGGATTATAAAATCAAGTTCTGTTGGGAGGAAGAATCTATTTCAGGTCCAAGAACTTTCTGGTAATGTGAGCTCAGGACAGAAGGACGCTGTGTTGCAATCTACTTATTATATTGGTGTTGATTTCGAGGTTTTTTTATGGAGTTGGGGTACTAGTCCTAAGGTAGATAAAATGATAGGCACTAAGATTACTTCTTGAACATTCCAGAGTTTTTATACTTCAAAGGCCAATTGTTGGCATTTTAATATTTTGTCTTTCCTTGTCTTTTTTTCTAGATTGTTATAATTTACGACGGCACAATCGATGAGATTGTGGTTCTTTTCTTTTCCGAAGAATGACATCAGGTCTGTTTTGAATTGTTGTTAGGTCAGTGAGAATACTTCTTCTGTTCCAGTACAAAATATTTGACTTCAAATCATTTTGCGAGACTGGTTTAGGTTCATACTGATGATCTGGTGGCAGTTGAGTGTTTTCGCAATTTCCAGATGAACTATCGTGTCGAGTTTTGTTATCACTTTGGACCAACTGTGTGAAACCTCCAATGATATGCTTTGAGAGTTTCTTTGGTTTGATTACATTGGCCACCTGAATCTGTAATTCCGGTTTTTTTAAAATTATTTTCCTGTAGTTTTTGGTTGGTGTGACGCCGTCTTGAATTGATACTATGAACCCTTCTGTTTCTGGGATTAATTTACCGTTCATTAACCTCTTAACTGATTCTATTTTATTTATTTTGCTGTTGGTCAGTTGATTGGGGTAGTTCTCGTGTTTTGGTTTATCTTGCCAAGTTGTCATTCTATTTTATTCTGTTGGTTGGGGTACATACGGTGTATAGTTTTTATCATAGGTTGTGATTGTTTGGTGTAGTGATGAGATACGCTTTGTTCCGAAAAGACGTATTGAGGATGTACTTTTGTCATTCATGGAGGTGTTTGATTGGTATAATGCCTAGTCCGCTCTGGTTACGTGCAATAAACATTCGTTCTAATGCTAATTTATGATGGTGTTTGTTGTTGTCATTGTAGTTCTGACTTTCTGCTCTAAATTTTCCAGATCTGTAGCTGACCATTTTATTACCCCAAAGGAGTGGGATATTATGGGGATGACTAATAAATTTATTGCTTTCGTCAGGTTACGTGAATTTAGATGAGTTTTTGTTTTTATTTCCATCCTCCTCACAAATTCTTTAGTTATGTGTTCTTTGACTATTGTGTGTTCTGTTCTGTGTATTGTATCGTAAGATTTGTCTTTTACATTTATCTATACCAAATTCCATTTTTATGTCATTGCTTAATTGTTCTATGATGTTCTATGTTCTCAGACTTTCTGCATTACTTGCGTAAATTTTGATGTCATTCATGTTCTCACAGTATTCGACATTTCTGTTCTTGATATTGAATACTAAACCCTTCCCTTGCTGTTTGAGGATTGTGGATGAAGTGTTTAATGCTTAGCAAAAAAGTAATCCACTGATTGAATCCCCTTGAAATATTCCTCTGTGAATACGTTGTTTTTATTATTATTATTATTATTGTTGTTGTTGTTATCATAATCATCATCAAGGATTCCTACAAACATCTATTTTCAAAGTTGCAATTTCTTCTCGCTTAAAGAACGTACAATTAAAAAAAACTGCTATTATCTGTTTTGTTCCCAATAAATACAAATATTTTCCTCCACACAACTAAAATATCAATTAATAAAGAAGCAATCACGACAAATACAGAACCCGAGCCTATGAAGGGAGCAAAAGGGCAAAAGAAAGAAAATCTTTATCATCAGGCGAACAGAAGTAGAAGAAGGAAACAAATGCAGAAGGGAAGCGCACCGTCGCCGGCCGATTGAAATATAAAACGTCCTCGCAGCTTTGGCATCCGCCCAAGTAATCGC
The DNA here is from genome assembly GCA_002313205.1 of Laupala kohalensis. Lineage (NCBI taxonomy): Eukaryota > Metazoa > Arthropoda > Insecta > Orthoptera > Trigonidiidae > Laupala > Laupala kohalensis. Next base: position 317,425 of record NNCF01127944.1, on the reverse strand, counting down.
TAAGCGTTGAAGCAGGGTTGGCCACAAGTGGACGAACGCCACGTCAGGCCTGTGGAAATCGAANATATATATGTGTGTGTGTGTGTATACGCTACTTTTCGAAGGTTTGCGATTTTTATGAGGTCAGACCCTTCTTCCTCGTACATGTACACGGCAGAGTTTACAATTCGCGAATTGTATCAGGGAATTCTTGATGTATCGCGGGGGAAGAACACAAACTGATGTTCTAATTTACAAAATAAACTTAACTAGTTAATACAATATGCACTACTCAACACTTAAGACTATAGGAGTCATTGGAATATGAGAAAAAAAGTATGACAAGGATAATATGAAAAGAACACTGCTAGATTGCAAACAAACATAGCGGAGCGCGTACTGGCTATCGTGTTTGCTCATGTGCACACGCGTTAGCGACTCGTATCAGCGACGCGTATCAGCGACGTGTATATCCTGAATGAAGCTCATACAAAATGCATTAGGATTTGTCTCAGGACACGTCGCGCGACATGTCAAAGAGAAACTATATGGCACCAGCTCATACAAATGACTCTTAGAAGTCACTCATACGTGTATACAAATGTAAACGTGCTTTTAGAGTGGATAAATAAAAAACATGGACGTAGAGTCAATAATTCGATAGAGTTATTCCATATTTTCTCCACGTGTAATACTACAGTTGCGAAATAATAAATATATTTTTTTATATTAGTATTGATTTCACAGAGTAACACCTCCCTACTATTTTTAGTCCATTGATTTTATTACAAACTATCACAACTACCCGGTGTTGAGCGTGTTAAAAAAAACTAAAAAAATACAGGACATTAAATTTTTTTAAACAATTCAAAAAACGTTCAAATATTTTCATCAACATTCAAAGAAAAATTGGTGCTGAGAATTGATATATTTTATCCTACAGTGTGTATTAAAACACGTCAACAGGTCTGGATTTTCAGCTCGTTTCGTCTGCAGTTGTCCGGGGTAAGACCGATTGCATTATATGGGTATAAGACATGTGACAATGAAAAAGGACCAAAGCATTTCGAATACATGAAGAAAATTCCAAGAAATATCTATGGTCCAGTGAAGGAAACAGAGGTATGGAGAATCAGAAGAAATGAAGAATTGAGAGATTTATATATTCAATATGATTTGGTGGGCATCATCAGGAAAGGTGGATCGAGTGGCTAGGGAATGTCGCTAGAATGGAAGATAATAGATACCCTAAAAAAAAGCATGGGAAGGGCATCCAGGGGGTAGAAGAAATAGAGGGAGACCTAGAAATATCTGGATAGAAGAAGAAGAAACTTGCCCGATGTTCCTATCGCATACTATTCTAAATTTGTTAGTTAGTCCCATATTTCTCTGCTCTCGTTTTATTAAATTAAATACCAAAACCTACGAAAATACTTTAATATTCCATTCAATGTGCAAATATCTTAAAGACAATCATTATAAGATACAACACTGATTTATTTCATACTTACTTGATAATTAAAATCACATATTCACTACGGGCAGGTCGTACACTGCTAAAACGACCAGACACATTATTAAGGAATAAAATTTATACTGTCGCTCTCATAAGAATGCCGTGATCACATTACAATTAAATGCAAACGTATAAAACACTTTACTTAGCCTCCATCAAGTGATAAATAAAACCATGTTTTGAATTATCGGTCTACGGTTCTTTATAGTCACGCGCGTTGTTGCCAATGCCGTATTCAGTCATGAGCTGTGGACAGCCAGTGGAGCAGCTTCACCTGTCAGTGGAATGATGCGCGTGGCAACAACGCGCGTGTCTGAAATCCATCGCTGGTCGGTAATTGAAAACATGGTTTTTTTATCACTTGCTGGAGGTATCATAAATAGTTTTAAACGTTTGCATTTAATTGTAATGTGATCATTACATTCTTCTGAGTGCGACATAATAAGTTTTATTTCTTAATAATGTGTCTTGTCGTTTTTAGCAGTGTTTTCGAAAAAAATTAATAACATATTATATTTTGCATGTAGAAGCTTGAGTTTAATAATGTTGTCACAAACACAGCAGTGATCATTCGGAGATAAAGAATTATTTTTGTCACTCTTAGTTTATTTTATAAAAAATAGTGAAGTCTACTTATCGTCAAAAAACCGTAAAAATATCACTCTTTTTGAAATATTTCAGGTTTAAAAAATTAATATTCATTCATAAAACTAAATTTTTCACTTTTGTATATTCGAAACAAAATTAGAAATCCAATGGTGATAACTGTGTGTTTGTGCGATTTTTGTTGTAATCTGCACAGCTCTTGGAAGTCAGGGATCTATAATAGAACAGAAATTGATAGTAGTGGCTGATCGAATACGTGCTCTTTGACTATTTTTTATCGGATACTGAATTTCATTTATTCGGCTCCATATTAGCAAAATAAATGGTTGTGGTGAAATATTAGTATAAATGCACCATTATGCTAATATTAACGTGAATTGTCAACCGTTTGTACTCCACAATCGAGTCATGCTGCAAAACATATTTCCAAATATCCGGATTGTTTTCGGTTCGAATTAGCCCGGTTACACAAAATTGTATTTTACACTCATACTTGTCGGCATCACACAACGTTTTTGAAGTGAATGAGGGGAAAGGGGGGGGGTATCGCGGACCAAATGTTGTCGTGTGTGTGTGTGTTGGGGCCCCTTTTTATGAGAGATTATAAAAACTCTCGGGTACTCTTCGATATATCAGCTCGGTGAGTAACCACAAATTTCTGTTTTTGTGTGCAGAGTATTAACAATGCTTTGTATTTACTCTAACGTGCACGATAGCGAGATAGAGTTAATTTTCTCAGTACGTTCGCTGTGTGATAACAGTATTAACTAAAGGTTGAAAACAAACAATAAACGTTCCTAATACGTATGTTAATTCCATTCATTGTATTCAGACTTATAAACAATATCACAAATCAATGTATTTTGTTTAATAGAATAAGATATTATTTAAATTACAATTTTTATATTTGAAACGTTCATGTTGCGTATTACTCTTTTTAATAGCTTTTAATCATTCAACTGAATAATAAAACATCTATCACCTCTCTTTGTGACACCAATTTAGAGTGTTTGATGCACAATAATGAAAATTATCCCATGTGTGGCACAGGTATGCACAGTTTCAATTTCATTCATTCATTGTAAGTTTGTAGCAATTTTGAATAATTATAAGTCAGAGTCAGTTTCCTGTCTGTCTGCAAACCTGTTTGTCATCTTAAATCTCGAGAAACACTAATCTGATTTGCTTGCTTTGTTCTTTTAATTATTGCTTGTTCTTTTAATCAATATTTCCTCTGACAGCGTATATATTTTGTGTCACAAGTAATATACAGTAAAGTCGGGGAAAAGAGAGATCTTTGCATATGCGCGGAGAGAGATTTTTGCATGTGCTACTTAAACGGTTACAGAGGGGTGACAACTGAGAGTGAACAACTATGAATGGCAATATTGTTTGCCTCAAGGAGTTCTACAAAATAATTTCGGAACAGCGTATGTCTATCTACAAATGTTAACCTAAATTAGTAAAAAAAAAGATTTTAAAAATAGAGGAGTTAAAACACTTAAATACAGGACAAAGTTCTCCGCTCATTAAAAAAATATACTTTGCGAATGGTGTAAATTTATGGTTTAATGCGAAAAATTATAAAGCAACAAAATTTTCAATGCAGCAATGAAACATTAGAAGTAGAATTCTGTAATTCACAACATTTGTTTTTTTTTCATTTTAATGTTGTTTACTAGCTAAAGCTAGTAAACAGCATTAAACATATACACCAACAAATTTCTAACTGTGGCAATAAAATAGCTTTAAATATTGCTGCATTAAAAATTATTGCTGTTTCGTATAGTTGGTGTGCCACTTTTAGGGACCTGCTCATCTCATGTTGCTTCACACCGTTTAATATTTTCTTCTTGCTACCCAATGCTACTTCTGACAAAAGAACTAAATTCCTTGCAATGGCTTCTGTCCAGACAATATTTAGCGCCTCGTGATTCAAGAATGTGTTTGTCGGAATTGTTTCCCTGAAAGGTAAACATCTCCGCGAACGTTTATTGCTTGGGGTCGTAATACACTCTGCGACTGTAATCATAATGAGAAATAATATAGCCATATGCTTCCGAAGCGTGTTTTTGGACAAAAAGAAAGCTATGAGAAAGGTCTGTTAGGAAATCCTCTTATTACCTTTTTCCTGACTTTCTTGACATCGTCCTCATCTCAGACTTTTTTCGTCTGACTAATAACGTGTAAGAAGAATAAGATGATTTTTCTTGTAAGAAAACTTAAGATGAAGTCAAATTCCAGTCTGCATTAATATTTTGCAGAGCTGTCCAACTGCTCGCTAGTTGTTGTGACCTTTCTCTTCTTAAATATTTAAGTTTGAGAAAATCGGTTCCTTGACTTTTAAACGTGTCTGAAGTCAAAAAGAAGAGCAAATTTTTAGCCCGCTGACTGGAGTAGTTTTTGAATAATGAAGCCCAATATGGATTTCTACATAAAAGATAAACCTCACTGCTTTTGGGGAGGGGGATTCTTCTTCCCACAGTTCTGAATTCTCGTCTTGTTTAACAAGAGTATTTCGCTGTAATTCGTGCCTCAACTAAGTGGGTTTATGTCGTGAACAAAAAGAGGAGACGAACAATATTCCTTTCATCACGAAAGACAAAGAAATTTCTTTTGTGCATCGTCCATGTCCAGGTGAAAATTGCGACGTATCTGATCTCGAACGCGAGACCTTCTGCTTTTGGTGGCAGGTGTGCTGTCCACTGCAACACTCGCCTCGACTCAAGGTCGATGTTTTGTACGGGCTTGAAGAGTCAGGTGATGCAATGGACAGAATATTCCGGGTTCGAGTACTGATCCGTCTTAATTTTCACTTGGCAGTAGACGATGAAAAAACTCCCCCCTCAACTGCCCCCCACAGCCTCGCTCCACGAGTAGGTATTCGGAAGTTGTGAGTTAAAAATTTCTTTTGTGTTTTTTGTAATTTAATATCATTTTTTTTCTTCAACGATTTTATTAGTTTATTAAATGACCCGGAGGCTCCCGGATAAGTTATGTTTGTTATGTGTGTTTCCATAATGTGCCCTGGAAGGCAACAGGAAGCCATAGCGGGAGTGATCTAAAGCATTACAATGTCCCTTATCATCATGGTTCCCTTGTCAAAGGACGTTCGGGGTTGCCTACAAGCGCCGCGAGACGGTTGGGACCTGTCTTCGAACTGGACGTCCGCCTGTCCGTATTTGCGCAGCGATTCTGAGTAAATGAATGAATCAGTTTAATTCACATTTAGTATTTACGATAGATTTTACTTGTTGTCGATACACGTGCTCTGATTTTGTTATTGTTATTTAAAACAAAGGGTACTTCATATGAAGGTCAAAGAACGCTTTTGAACGTTTCTCAAAAACTGCTGCAACGATTTTGCTTAAATTTTTTGTACGTAAAGTACAATTAGTATGCATTACATCCGCATTAATGGTATTTCTCTTGAAAGTTTCATATAGACGCAGTAAAATGATTTCTGTCTGCTACATTTACGCATTTTACTATTTCAAGAACGTTGAATAATATTTAACATAGATGAAGCAGAGGTAGAGTAGAATAATATTTTGAATATTTATTTTACTTTCAAATCTATAATAAAAGAATTTGAATACTTTGTTGAATTATTGGCTTCGATTCCGACGAAAATGTTAGTTATAGTTCTTTATTATATACATTTTTAAATAATGCTTTTTTCTTGCACTTATTACTTACACCTGTACCATATATATTGAACCTGTACCATATATATTATTATTTGTTATTTACAATATGGTTACAATAAAGCATAGTTTTTTTCGGGGGGTGGGGGGTTAGGGTCCGTTTGACTGTCTCTCTTGGTATCGTGAAACTTGCACACACGCGACCCCCAAGCACAACTCGTAACCTTTCATCCGGGGACGCTGCATCTTTTCGCTGCGTAAGCTTACGTATCAGATGTATCCACTGCTTCTTTTGTCGGTTGTTGTTGTTAACTTGTGCATGCTGTGTGTCATATTTACATGTTCTTGCATATTATTTGATACGTGAGGATTGTTTTTACGTGATTACTTATCGTTTGAAGAATTACCTTGGTTACGTGTTTTTTTTGTCTTGAATGTAACGTGTGATGAAAAATCATGTTTATTTTTCAAGATTTTTTAAAAATTCAATGTTTTAAAGCAGTTTCAATCGTTAAAAATAATATTATATTAAATAATATATTTTAACACTTACAGAATTCTTAGACGAGATAAATGAGGAGCGTTACGAAATAAGCGAAAGTAAAGAAAACAAACTGTATCACATATTTCACAGAAATTAATCATCGATACAATTAATTTTATTAATATAATTTTGCAATTTCAGTTTGCAAATAAATTAACTTTGTAGTTTTTAATTAAATTATATAAGAATATTGACGTTTTGCTTGCTTTTGTTCTCGTGATAATAATATCCTAATTATCTTTATATTTATTTATTAATATATGTTGGAAATAGAATGCAAATCTTGCTGATCTTGTCTCTCCACGATCAAAAGAACATAGTTTGTTTATTAGAGATTCTTTTATATAAATTCTATTTAAATTATTTCTTTTATAAACCTTTTAAATAGGGTAAAATGGAGACGACCAAAATATAGAGAAACATGTTAAAAACAACCCTCTCCTAATAGAATGCTTTAATATCGCTCTGTAGTGGAGACTGACAAACGTATATGAGAAAGTATGTGCAATGGTTTTGCACCACTGGTTTACTTTAGAACCTTTTTCTGTTTCTTTACACGTTTCGAAGTTTTTAGATTCCTAATAACAAGAATGTACAGAGTGATTATAATTAAAGTTCAACTTTCAAAAACTGTGAGAAAAGAACCACTTGATCGTGAAATTTGAACTGAATATACTCGAAGAAGGGGTATATGGTAATGCATAAAATATAGTTCCAAATTTGAGCAATTAATGGCTCTTTAAGCGTCATGATATGCAAAATAAAAGACGTGTCATGCGAACGACTCATTCCATATGTTATAGAAGCGCAGGGAAAATTGTGCTTTCCGTATATTGCGTCTGTGAAGCTCGGGACAACTCTCTCAACGCAGGACAGCGCTCTGCTTGTGAAACTCTTTTAAAATGACTGCGCACTTAGTAGCTCTGAAGAAGGTAAAGGGCCTGAAAGAAGGTTATGGTCTGATGAGTGAAAGGGTCTGGAGAAAATGATTAAGAAATTCGAAGAGACGGGTTATTTTGAAGTGAAATCTGACAGAGGGAGGAAACCAGTTGCTTCGACGTCAGTAGATGTGGTCACAGCATTGCTATTACAAAAATTTTAATCCTTTTTTTTTCACAAACATAGAAATCTCTTAGATTGCGGTGAACCTCACCGCCAGGTAACAGATTAATCATGTTACGTCGAATGAAAATGTTAGGTCTTTGGGTTTCACAAGTTGAATGAGAATGATAGACGGACCCGAGAAGCGAACGGGATGGCGCAGTCGGTAAGCGCATGAGCGCGTAGAGCTCAAGGTCCCGGGTTCGAATCCCGGTCCCGTCTACCATTTTCATTCGACGTAACATGATTAACCTTTTTTTTTGTTTTTTTTTTTGTTTATTACATCTCAGATTCCCCTTCTTCGTTATATTCAGTTGAACTTTAATTATAATCACCTTGTATATTATTATTATTATTAAGAATATTATAACTTCGAAACCAGTGAAGAAAAAGCTATTTAAATTAAAGAATTTACCTAATGGAGGTGTAGGTCATATGTGTGATTCCTCAAATGTAAGGAAGATTGGATGAGATCTTTATATCAAGAAAACTAATCATTCCTACTGTTTTGATTTTCAATTGCAAATACTGCTGGTACTTTCTTACGATGATTATACTGACGCTCGAAGGTAAATATTGGAAATAGCATATTCCTTCCATCTCTGGCCCTCTTCATAACAGTTAAATATATGAATATCTTGTGACCTTTAAAATGTCATGCTCAAAAAAAATCAAAAATGTAAACAAAAAGATGAGATAATGTAGAATTTATTTATATTGTACCCAAACTTAAAATACCAAAATTACTAAATAAAGCGATACGTGTAATTAGCAATTTATCTCATTTCTAAAAGGTTACATGTTCTAAATGTCCTTTTTTTTTCTTCCGTCATCGCAACAAATATTTTTTGTGCAACATGTGTTATTAAAAATATTATTTTTTGGGCAGGTATGGGATGGTAACCGTACATTTAATTATATACTATTTCCTATGTAATGTGTTTAAAAATTCAAATGGAATTCGAATTGTGATCAGTTCTAAATTACCTTTCAAAAGATTCTGTGCTCGGCGATTCTGCGTAAAATGTAGTTTGCTCATAAGTTAGTTNCTCTTCATAACAGTTAAATATATGAATATCTTGTGACCTTTAAAATGTCATGCTCAAAAAAAATCAAAAATGTAAACAAAAAGATGAGATAATGTAGAATTTATTTATATTGTACCCAAACTTAAAATACCAAAATTACTAAATAAAGCGATACGTGTAATTAGCAATTTATCTCATTTCTAAAAGGTTACATGTTCTAAATGTCTTCTGAATGTCTTGCTATTCTAAATGTCTTGCTATTCTGATTCTTCAACCTACATTTCGACTTTTTTATTCTATAATTCCTTTTATATGTACTGAAACATTTTGTATGTGCTGGAATAACGAAACAATATAAATATTTCGTAAATTATATAAAATACATCCCATTCGTCATGGTTATAAGCAATGATATTTGGTATTATTGGGTTATTTGTTTGTTCCGTCCCTGTGAAGATGGCATATTTATGATATTTGTGAATACGTCAAATATTTTTCCAAGTACAGCGAATGAGTTGCACAAATACCGCTACGCTCAGTGAAGTGCCAGCATAACAGTAACAAATAGTTTAAGAATTTAAGGTAATCTCCGCAGATCAGTATTAAGTATGCAGATATTTGGCTACAATTATCTATTTTAATCGACGAGACCTCGATTCCACCAATAGTTTTGTTATTTCTGTAGAAATGTTGTCCCTTTCTTATCATTTGTGTTCGTATGTTGCGTGATCGTTCGTCTCACGCTCAAATTCAATATATGCAACAAATTCGCAATAGGATTGAGATCAAGCGACTGTGGAGGTGAATTCAACCTCTTGGGAACATTGTACAATGGCCTCTTCTTAGCGTCATGTTCTCGTTGACAATAAAACGTTTCCTGGAGTCCTAACTTGTCAAATCGTCTCTGTAAATGATTGCTCAGCACATCAATGTACTTGATTGCATTCATTGTGTCGTCAATAGACGACAAATTACTGACATCAGTGGGAAAATACTCCCAAACTTATCACACGACCTCCTCCGACTCACAGTTTTCTTTATATTTTCACTTCTCACTTCCCTTTTTGTACGCAACACGCAAGTTTTCCTATCTGATTCAAAAAATTAGTTGTACTTGTTTTTGTCGGAGAATATTACATTTCTCCAAAATTTTGCTGGGTTGTCGAGATAATCTTTGGCGAAGTCCAAGCGCTTTTTTCCATTACGGCTTCTTCCTAGTACATCGACCGTTGAGAGCAGTTTCATTCATTACATTCTGTATTATATCTATGACCCGTCTTCGTCTTTATATCTATCACTAATAAGGAAAATCTTGTCGATATTTTATGTTCCACGTTTTTATGAGTCAATGAGAGGTGTGAAAGTCGAGTATGCAGGAATAAAAGTACCATTAGATGGGTTTCTAGAACACATTTCTTCATGTTTTATCTATTGTCCTCGATGATGTAACATAAAAAATGGATGTGCAAATACTTTTTGTAGTCATGTATATATTTGAGAAAGATCCTTTCGATTATGTTTACTCGCCTAAGTACCTTCGTACATACGGATGAGGGACAAAGAACACATACTGGAGATAAAAACTTATTGGAATAGATTATTACTCAGCTAACACGTTAAATCAGAAAAAAATCCAACCGTTTAGGCAAAGTAAGCGAATACACTTCTCCGAAGATTGACTTTTCCCTTGACTTGCCTATTATCGTTGTCACCAATTACTTGTGATACCTAAGGTAACAAAATATATACTAAAACCTTGCCAGAAAACATATCTATGAATTAAAAAAAGAATCACGAAAATCAGATTTTTGTTTCTTCGTTTTTAAGAGGACAAACAGGCTTGCAGACCCACAGACGAACAGACAGACACGAAAGTGACTTCTGTTTACCTGTGGCTTCCAGGAATAAACGGGTAATTGAACTATTTGAAAAAAATGTGATAATCTATCAAAAACGTTTTTTTTTTCTTCTAAGTTTCATTTGTATTAATCTAAACGATTCAAAAACGTACTGTTATCCCCAATCTGGCAGAGAAAAATTACGTACGAACTCTAAAAGAGCAGTAAAGACCAGTTGAGTACGTTTTACAGGAACAGGTAACTCCAATATAAATTTTCTTAAAAAAAGCAATTACTTACAGGTAGTAGAGTACAAACTTAAGAATCTCCATAAATAGGTTAAAGTGATAAAACTCGACGAGTGAAGGTAAAAATGAAGCTACTTTTGTCTCTCATTTTTCATGTTATGAATCACTAAATTTTGGTTTTTTCATGGTTCTTCATCTGAGCTTCGAAGTATTACTATAGCACAATATATCAAAGTTAAATGCCGATGTTATAACCGAAAAATATTTTGAAAACATGGAACGGCTGTAACTCGAGAAAAGAAAAATAAACTTACCATGTTATTCCTGGAATTCATTGTTATAATATGTATGAGTTCAACATCGACTCATCCCCTCATCTCACAATACATATATCCATCCATTTGTTATTGGAGCTCAAATCCCTAGGGTGTCCTGAGATCCGCGGCCTTGTTTATGGCGGCAACTGTCTGCCGGAAGACCTTTCCGATTTGTTGTCTTGACGAAAGCCGTTTAGGTCAGAAAAGGGGCGAAGAAGAGGATCGCGAGGATCTTTGCTGTGAGAGTGGATGACACAGACGGCGGAAAAAAAGAGAAGGAAAAAAAGGAATACGCTTTGAAAGTGGTGGTCTGGTTACAAGGTGTGTTGTATTTCCTTCTACCTCCAATATCAGGTTGATGCTTCAGAGTTGAGTGTTTCAATAGCGAGAAATGGAGATTTTCACACCGGGAGGGAGAACTGTGTCCTTTGTTGTGGATTGCGGAAGAAGCAGAACGATGATAGGGTTAAAAGGTTGCTTCTATACCTATTTATTAATGTAATGTTATGTAAAAATTTATGACGTACAGCTTTAAAGATTACTTTTATATATAGTGTTATATGTATATTAGAACATGTTATGATATTATATTTTAAACACGCGGTACCTTTTCTGTGTCAGTGCGGAAATACAAACTCCTGAGTGTATTTTTTATAAATATCATTTCTCATATGCTACTTTTGTAATGACTAACTTATTTCTCCAATATTAATACGTTATTCCAATCCATTAACTGATCATTATGAGGTTAGAACTCTTAGTTCAACTGAATTTTAAATTTTGTTTGTGCGCCTGGATTCTACTTTTTAACCCTTTAATGTTTATTGACCTACGTAGCTAGCATTACAATCTTTGCTTTTTATATTTTATCACATTATTCTTATATCTTTCTTATCTTTTCCCTTCGTTATCAAATTATTTCTTTTATTTTTAAATATTGAAATCAATTTCATTTTTTTCGACTGTAGTTATCTTTTTAGCGAAGGTGTTATATACTTATTGTAAGGAAATGCAGCATAAGTCTTTTTGTCTTGTTGAGGCTGCGTTTGTTGTTACAGGGTTTGAAGGTCATACAATCTTATTTTAAGATTTGTTATTAACAAATACTAAGGAATTGTAGTTAGCTAAAAGTATGTAACGCACTATTTGTAAATTCTCCCTTCGTTGTTACAGTACAATATAATCATTACTAGGCCATCTTTAACATACTCATTATATTTTCTTAAAGTATATTTTTGTTTTTTCATGTTGTTTTTGAAGTGAAATGTAATGACCCATATCCTATATTATATATCTTGCAGGCACATATCTATGGATATACAATCCTGAAAACAATCCTGCAAGTGCTTCGATTGACACTTTCGCATAACAACCACGTAGCCTTCCCTGAACGTTTTATATTGTGAACCGACGGTACTACGAAAACCAACATAGACATGAAGTTTGTCAGCAAGAATCATCACTGACTTGTTTCACCTCTAACAATAACCTGAAGGTATTTTTCCTCTCTTTTATTTTCTTCCTTGATATATTTTATATAATTTCTCGCATTATATATTTGGTGCTTCAAGTATGAATATCCTTGTATGAATACCACAATTTATTAAGATGTTTTTCTTCTAAAATAAAATATTTTCGTAATTTCCAGCAGTTTGTAAACAATAAGAATGAATTTGACTCGGAAGATTACGCTCAACTTAGTACCTTGGTTGGATACACTTACCTTGAGTTGCGCCTGCAGTGCGCAGGGAAACAGGTACCTTCAATTCATCTTTCAAGTTCAATGACCTCTTTTTCTTCTTACGTAACAATCTAGTTTTGTGTAATATCGTAGTGACATTTCAGATAATACTTCAAAAAACGGATAGTAATAAATTCTTACGATGTATTTAAACTATACGCAATAAAAAGAAATAAATGAATAATGAAGTTATTGTTTGGTAATAAAGAAACACAGTTCACCACGTGAACAACTGCCCTATGTTCTTTCCACTTATTCAGCAAAAGTTAAAAACATCTTCAACGGTTTACATGTTAACCTTAATGTTTATTAACTTCCTAGGAAAAAGTGAATTGACTAAGTACGATAAGTAAATTAATGATGTGAGTAACTAAGGTGAACTATGAGTTTCCTCTAAACCAGTTTTCTCGTTGTTTTGAAGGGCGTCTTACTAGTTGTAAACTCCAAGGGTTCAAATATACAACTTTTCTCATCATTTGGGCAACTGAGGTTAGAAAAACGGCATATTTCCGAGCTCATTGATATCCTTCGGCTCTGTAATTTTATCTGCTTCTTTGTCTTTAAGTCGAAAGAATTTCGGAAGTAGTTAAGTATTTTTTTTATGACAGATTGATCGATGTTGAAATATGTTTGTTTTTATGACAGATAGAAGGAAAATAATACTCCGAAGACATAATAGTTCTCTTTTGGCCCGACGCAACAAATCATTCTGCTACATATTAGAGATATGCGCATTGTCGAAAAAGATTCAATGTAAAACGGAAAACATGCGAACAATACAAATGGTTGGAGCAAACACTGAAGAATTATCAACTCAATGTATTTTTTAAAATATTACGAAAATATAGATTAGCACGATGTAGATTCTGAGCGCTTACACTGCTCACTGTTTCTTTTTTTTATAATAATTATTATTATCCTTTCTCTCTCTTCGAGTTCTTTATTTTCAATTTGTATCTGGTTGATTCAAAAACGCTTTTTAAGGGATCGTTCGTCAAATGCGCCCCGGTCTTGAGGGGGGGGGGGGTTGGCGAAACGTGACAGTTCGTGAAGAAGAGGGCACGGGGTATTTGAGAAAGCGTGACATTAAATTTGGTATGTCATAAATGTTGAAAATTGTCTCAATTGAAGCAAATTTTCCTTCGATGATAATAAAAGTCTTATAATCCCTTACGCTCCATTTTCTCCGTGCGACACCTTCGTCCTTTATAATCCTATGATTATGTTTTCTACTTTATTTATTGTTTTTCGTGTTATGATGGGAGGGAGGTTGTTTCGTTACGTCACATTGAGTGGTGGGGGGTTGGTATAACGTGACGAAGCGTGACATGGGGGTCCGGAGGGGGGGAAAATCCTCAAAAATCCCGTAAATAAATAAACATAAATAAATAAATTTTATTGTCAAAAATCAGTTGCAAACTGCGTATGACCTCGTGGGGTATAATAAGCTAAGTTGCTCCGGAAACAAGCAAGGGACCATCCCATCAATTCCGATCAAGGACCCAATGTCCGTGGTGGATTAAATATTTATAAAAACAAATTTAAAACCACATACGTACTATTGTCAATTTATTATTCCAAAATGAATTGTAGGTATAATGTGCAGTCAAAATGCGAAATTAATAATAAGAAAAGTGTTGAATGAAATTCCCGCCTATGGAGAAATCCGCCACTACCCGGTGGTAAACCAGAAAAAACCCAGACCGGGATAGGGCTAAAGAGATAATTTATACAACCGTGCCAAGCGTCGAAGAGTTAGGAATAAACTATTATAAATAAAGAGTATCAAAAACATCATATTGATTTATGACGTAATTTATGAACGGTTCATTTGGTACAAAAATTCGAAACCCGTCCGGTGGGAAGCCCCGGGATCTCAGCTACTCATAAAACTAGAGCTGAGGTGTCCGTGAACGACGATGATGAGCGCAACAGGCAGGTGTGTAAACCCGAGGAAATCCAAGGTCGTAAGACGACAGCTCTGCAGGGTGGGTCACCGTCCCCTAACTCCTCACGACTTCTACCCTCATTAAACTGACATCATTCGCATACTATCAATTTTAACTACATGTAAGCAGGTACATCGCAAAATAGTGAACAAAATACTTTAATCATTATAAGTGATGTATGATTTAACTTGTGTTTAACGATCATACTTTTTATAAATTACCAATAAATTGTAAATGATGCAAATAAGCAACGTATGATAATTTACATCCGGTAGAGGCGTATTTCTTACACAGGTTCTGGAGGTTTGGGAGCGGCTTCTATTGAAATAATAAATCTCGAGTTAATAATTATTTTAATGGTTACGATTTATAAACATTATTTTCCTAATAATCTATAATTTATAATAAACTTGTAAAAAAAATTCTCTTTTATTAAGTAAAAATGTGTTGGTATTCTGTTAATATTATAACACGTACCTAACTTTTTGTATTCGTATCTTAGGAGTGTGCTGAAATATTAATTCTACCTCTGCCCTAAGACCTTTGATCGGAATTGTTGGGATGGTCCCTTGCTTGCTTCCGGTGAGTAAATTAGTTTATTGTCCTCCACGTGGTCATACGCAGTTTGTAGCTGTTTTCTGACAATAAAACTATTTTTTATTTATTACAACTGTTTGATAATTCATGAAAATAATTTGAATATTTTTGAAAACTTTTTTTTTAACTCTGCCATGTCAACAAATCTGTATACAGTTTTATTGTGTGTCTGCCATTGGTTGATTCCCAGTTGTGTAGTATTCTCGAAGACATGATAAAGTTAATACTTCGTAGTGACGCGATCTCTTCGACCGCTGCCAAGATTTGTCGATACACTTTCGAACTTTTTTCCTCTGTTCATGCATCCTAATGCTCCCCCGTACTCATCCTTCTTTCATCGCTTCGGTTCTCAACGGATCTTTTCATTGCTTTGGGGACAGGTTGGGAGGGAAAGAGGAAAGAAGACAGGGGAATGAAGATGTCGAAATACTTGCCGGATCAATCAATCACGCTCCTGGCAAAGACTGTCCATGGAACTGGGGAAATATAGGAGACTGTACCCGGATCCGCGCGGGAGTTTAATTTTTATTTCCCTCTGGACAGTTTATCCTTCGCTATAAGTTGCTGTAGGCAGTATTAGTTGTAAAATTAGAAACAGTTTTATTGCGGTACACTTAAAGTAGCTAATATTAGAGACTCGAAAAACGCCTGCCGTATCCTGAGTCGAGAAATTTTATTTTTTAGTTTTATAATTTGGACAACCTTTTTTACAATGAAAATACACGATGCTTTTTGTATTATAATATTTCTTTACAGATAAAATCACACATAGGACAAATTAATTAAATTCTTTGGATAAATATCGAGAAAAAAATATTGCTCAAGTAAAAATTAACATTTACATAAATAATTTTAGATTTTGGAAAAAACAAATTTTCCTGAAAAATTACTGAACAAACATTGACACGAAATGAACATTCAAAGCTTGATCATGAACGTGATGACTTTCAAAGGATTACGAAGATTGAAAGGCGCTTTTCAATCTCGCTATCTGATCCATATTTAATGGCCTACTACAGTCCTGTCCAACTTCCCTTAGCGCACGGACCAACAATTTTCAGTACACTTTCTATCGATGGGGCCGGCACGGGATGGGGTTGCCCAGCGAATAAAACGCACGGGTCATATTTATTAATTTATAACGGGATATTTTGATTCGTAGCAATAAAATTATATTATTTCAAGCTGAAAAAATAAATAGATTACATCTTTATTTTTTTAAAGTATTTTAATATTTAGTATTATAATAAAACGTTTTCTTATTGTAATGTACGACGAGGTAATTCCGAACACTATTTTCTCTTGCGGTATATGCCACGCCAAATATTAATTCTGCCAGCTCAGATTTATTAAACCCAGTTGTGCTCCCCCATGGTTTGATGAAAAATGTTCTTATGCACTGTGGAACAACCTTGATAAGAATATAAGGAATATTTCGACGAAATACTCGTTCTCCAATACACTGCGAACCTCGTCGCTCTCGGAGTTGCATTCACACAAGGACCACGGTATGAATGGTGATGGATGAATGAGTTATTCTTTCCCTTCCGATATCTTCCCTTTTCTTACTCTCTTTATAGCACAGATAATGTCAGACATATTTCTTTTATCATGCAAATGTATTCACAAAGAGGTTAAGTGTAAGAGAAGGCATTTGCCTTGACTTCGCCTCCAAATAAAGGTGCTTATTATTATTATTATTATTAATATTAATATTAATATTACTTAAACTCGCGGGCCTAAGAATAGGTTCGTGGGTCCGATACGACCTCCGTGTCGCTTGTTGAATAGCGTTGGCCTGCAAAACGTTTTGTTGTGGAGAGTACCTTCACCAATATTTACTTGAATCAATATTATTATTCTACAGCGTGACACCCATACAAGAAATACGATTTCCATGTTAGTAAATGTCCTTATCATTGATTTAAATTTCTGCCTAATGAGAGCTTAGTTCTAAAATCAATAATATTTTACTTGAACCAACTGTAACTAAATTTCATACCATAATGAATTATTTAAAAATACGTTTATTATTCTGTGCATTTTACATTTTTTGGGTAACGAATTAAGAACTGTTCAGAAAATATATTTTTGATTCTTAATTTGTACTTAAAACTCAAACAAAAATATGTTGGCAAGTTATGATATGTCTTTATGTTATCAAGCTTTTTCGACTGAATTGCAGCCGTCATCAACAATACTTTGAAATGAACTTGTAATTAATATACACACGAATACTGATTAAATAGACAAAAGCAACGCTAAGGAAACTAAAGAATTAACGTGAATTTCAATGAAAATAGAGAGTAATGAATTAACATAAAACCTCACACAACTGAGAGCCAGTAAATTACTTTCTAAGTATTATTTTTTTATATGGTCAAAAAATAAACTTTTAACTCTTGCACTTCTTTTACTATTTAACGAATGTAGAAAAGTGAAGCGATATGATAACAATTGAGATGTTAGTGTACTGATGTAAAATGTCCTTGAAGATTTCATTATTCATTTAGCAGTAATAATACAAGTATATTAGAAAAACAAAATAAAAATTTGTTAGAGTGCATTAAGTATTTTAGATAATCCTAATCGTAGCCAAGTTGACTCTATACAAGTACATGCGATCAATAATATCATTGCTAATTAAATCAGCGCGTGAAAATTGTGACAAATTAAGATTTTTCCTCCAAATTTAGAGATATGAAACACTCGATGCGGAAAAGTGACTTTTATGGCACCGAAAAAGTTTCAAAACTAATTTGAATTGCTTTGCAGCAATTTCTTCTTCTTAAAGTTGAGAAGTAAAGTTTTTGTATCTTTGTTTAACGTTATTTTTTTATGAATCGAAAATACATTTTTTTCGATTCGTGGAAATGACAATTGCTCAGCGATGTTCTGATTACTTTGGAAATAAACGCTTATACCGAAACGAAATAAAATATGTGATATTATTAATTTAGAAAATTCGAATACACTTGTTCCCAGTAGTAATTCCTGGGGTCTTATAACTCGATGCTTTATAAGTGTTATCTTCTCGCTTTGGAGTTTGGATGTTGCAATGAGCATGCCTCTTTGCCTGGAGTTTCGGAAGGTTGTGGTGGACGTCTGAAATCTTCTTTTATGTGTCCTATTTTTATGTGAAATTTCTCATTTTCTTTGTGTTGAATGTAAATTTTCTAGTTTTCAGGTTTAATGTATCTAAATTCGTAACTTGTTTTAGAAATTCTCCTCTATCCGTCCCATGTAGTTTTCTATTCTACAAAATTTGTTCAACAGTTTCTCTTTTTAATATAGGAACATCTGGTTATCTTTATCCACTTTAAGTATGTGTTCAAATGTTCATACACATGCTGTATTCCTTTTGTTTTCCCACAGGGTTTTAACAATTTCCTATTATTTACTATATAGTTTACTTAACTTAAAAGTTTAAATGTTAAATTTAAAAATTCTTTCGTGATGAACGAGAGAGGCAAACCAATTTGAAAATCGCACTCTTTTGCTGCTGAAACCTGTTCGACTCGGAACGACAGCGCGCCACCCGTTGGAGCTGTGAATTAGGTGAAACACGAGAGACACGCGGTTTAGTTGAATTGAGGTGTGCGGTGTAGTGAGACAGATTAGTGAGGTTAAGGTGTAAGGGAGATGACTGTTGAAATGCGTTAGAGAATAAAAGGGCTACGAGGTGATTCGTGGGGAAGATGGGGTTGTTTCTGAGCCGTGTTATGACAAATTGGGTTACGTTTTAACTTTCGAAGTAGTGATTGTTCATAGGCTTAATTTTTGTTAAGTAAAACGCAATATGTACTTTAATTTCATTGGGGACTAGGTATATTATATGGACGATGACGTGTAATGTTTATTGAACTTGTGTTACTGGAAATGAGTTACAAAGTTGAGTTGTTGTTTTTTTTGTGAATGTGAACTCAAGATGTTGGTTTTTGTGTCATCTCCAAATGATTGTTCCTTTGTTGAATCAATTGTGTCAAGTACGTGTGGTATGAAATAAAAGCAGAATGAAGGTACGTTCAATCATTGTGCAAATGTATTTGTAAGAAACGATTTCAAGAGAAGTTTGGACGTCGTGATGATGGTTTTGCAATAAAAATTTTATGTGTATTAGACAAAACATAAATGTGTTGTTCTAAATGAGAATAATTAAATCAAATTCAATACCCAGGGTGACCGATTATAATTATATTAATTGTCATGCTTTTTGTGATCATGAATAATTTGTTGGTTTGAAGAGAAGGCTACTAATGGTTGGTGGGTGATATTCAATGCAGAAATCATTAATATGTGATATAATCTCATAAGTATGTTGGCCATGTCCCGCATTGTATTATTTTGATGGTCACTTTTGTATTCTTTAACTATCATTTCATGTGATTTCATTCCTTTCTCAGGACGTTCACGTAGATTGGGCTTTTGGTAATGTGTAAGGACAAAGGTCGGTGATGGATTCGATTTAGTTAATTTGTCTGATCATAAAATTTTCCTTCATCATAATAATTCCTTGATGCGAATTGACAATCCGTTTATGAAGCTGATTTAGTATTACATTCTATTTACGCCACATTACAATGTGTGATTGTACGCAAAGTAACGTTATTTCGAATTCTGTGTCTCATCTAGCTAGAAGATATTGCAGATTTTTTAAAAATAACATGAAAATTTTTCAAGGCGAGTAACTTTTCTCCTAGGAATAAGTTGTAGTATTAGCTACTAAAGTTTTTTTAAACTCTTCGAATAGAGGTAAAATAGTTGTAAAATCTCGAAGGGGTGCTATTTTACATTATTGTTTCATTTAATTTCGAAAATGTCTTTCTCTACATATCTGTATTTAAAATATGCAACTATTCCGCATTATTTTTATACTGAGTGATAATGAATATTGCAACATTTATTAAATGAATTTAATAATTTGGACCCACAAATTCTTCTCACATTTATCTTCGATGAATCAATTAGAGTTGTGATGTCTGTTTCTAATTCTTTTCACAAAATGTATTTATTTAAAAAACGCAAAAGAAAGCAGAAATTTTACACGAAAATAGTTTTTGCGAGAATTATTAAATGTGAAGTGGCAGATATTCCTTTTTAGCTTGAATTTTCCAAATTTTAAAGCAGATACGTTGAGCTGTTCACTACAAGGATAAAAATCGATGCAGTCACGAGTAGTACTTAGATGCTTGTGCGGTACCCGTAAATTCCATTTTTTCGACTATTAAATATTAAGTTACAATGTTGAAAAAAATCTTATTTTACAGCTTTTAATTCGTCAGGGCGACTAGGCTTAACTATCCTCAATAATGTTTCACGTGATAGTTAAAACCATTCTCTACCCACCGGCGATGAATTTTGATACCCCTAGGGTGCAAAAGTTTCAATTATTTGACTTTAAATTACTGTGGGGGTGTATGGAGAAACTTTCGCAGGCTCACGTATTTTTGATATCCTGACACAAATATGGCTCCACGTAGAGAAAAAAATACAAAAACATACTGAATGAAAAGGGCAATGATGGTAAGATTTTCGAACCTTACGCAGCATTTAAAAGATTAATTCAACTAAAAGTTAGGAAAACACTGTTCCACCAAAACGACAGCTGCCTCACGTGACGAAAGATGATAATCCCTCGATGACCCTCGTGAAAGAAAGAGTCACATGGAATCTAAATTTCTGATCAAGTTTTAAATTCACAAAATAATTTTCCTCGTCTGAAAGTAAAAAAAAAATGGTACTGCAAATTATTCATTAACTCCTTGAATGAATATTTCCTTGAACTTCTTCGATGAATGTTTCCAAGTTTCGTGAATAGTGGACAACTTGACTTCTGTCAACGCGGAGATAACTTAATTCAGGCAAATCGAATCTCTGAATTTCACATGCCTAATAATGTTTTGTACTTGACGATGTGTGAAAATTCCAGTTAATTTTTTTTTCACTTTTAATTACTAAGTCACATTATTAAACAAGTTCTTATTTGGAAGTCGTTAATTAGTCTTTAATTGGAGTGAAGTTGAAACAATGATTTTCATGAGATTTACGTTTTTTCGTTATTGACTTTTATATTGCAACCCGAGTGAATTCATTTTTTTAATCGACAATACAATATTTAGTTTAAAAAATATTTCCCTGAAGTCATTAATTAGTTTTTAATTATGAATATGTTGAATTCATGAAATACACATATTTTATCATTTTCCATTTTTTATCATGTTCCATTTTATCATGTTCCAACACATATTTTATGTGTTTCTTGTGTTTGGTAGTTTTATCTAAAGTTATAATAATATTTTTTAAATAAAAAATGCAGATTCTGTACAACTGCGTTAGGGCAATTAATTAATCTTTAAAAACCATGAGCTCTAGTTTCAATTGATAAGGCTGCAAAGGCGATGCTAATTTCATGGGCGCATATATTTCTTCCATGTGGAAAAGAAAATTCGACTACTTCCGGTCTGGTGAAAATGGCGACGAGTCGGGAATCGAACCTGGGAGTCCTGTTGTAATCGCTGAGGTGTTAACCACCACACCATTTGTTTGCCTTCCTCAATTCCACCCAGACCTAAACCCCGGAGGATCTGAGACATATACCCATACAGGAGATAAGTGTACCGGGTGACACACCATGCTGTTCGCTGAGGCACCGGTTTTATACGTACCTGCGTGTTGGGGTTGGTTATGCCTGTATTTCGTCCATGTACCTCCACGTAGAACCCCTGCGATCAAAGCAGGTGTCCTGGGTTCGATTTCGGCTCGTCGCCATTCATGGGCGTAGTTCTTAGACATAACGCTATAGAAGATTTTGTTGAATGTACCGTCGTGCAGTGGGGCTGTGTGAAAGTTAATACTGGGACAAGCATCGAAGACTCTTGCTAATCCAATTGAAAATTTCTCTGCCGGCAAATCTGACATCACCTTCGATTGGCAGGACAACCCAATTTCTTTATACTAAATCGGCCACCAATTCAATTCACTTGCTCTTGTGGCGCTGTTCTGTTCTTTCTGGATCGAGTGTGTGGAACGAATGTTAACTTGTATCTTAGTTTGTTGTGTTATTAACTCTAATTTTTGCAACAAATAGTCGTTTCTGTAACTACTATTAAAAATTTTCCGAGTTTCATTTAAATTCGTAGAAGTTGGTGATTCGTGTTATGTAGCCATATTACATTATTTTTGATTTGAGTTACGTTCATACCTCTAGTACACGTACTCGCGTCTGTGTTATTTTCTGACCTTATCACTCAAGGTGACTGACGTACCGTGACATCATTGTCTTCATAGGTCGGATGTGATTCATCGCAGGAAGCATTGGTCACGAGGATTTACGGGAGAAAGACAACCCTTTAAAAATTCTGTTTACACTGTGATTAGTTGTGTGAAATCCCTCTTAATCGGCCTCGGATTAACCGGCCTATCCCCCCC
>NNCF01127944.1:284010-294863 GCA_002313205.1 Laupala kohalensis | reverse complement strand
ATATATATATATATATATATATATATATATATATATATATAATATCCATGAAATCAAGATACAACAAACCACAAATACAAAGAATAGCTATAATTTGTATACAATTTCTTATAATTCTAAAAAAAACATCTTTCATTTCTGAACCATAAAAATAGTTTGTTTTTAATTTATTCTTCGGTCACTCAACACCTTTAAATCATTACTTAGCGTTAATTTTTGTAAGAACTTCAATTTTGCTATTTTTATGAGTTATTGATTTTTATCACATGAAGATGTATGCTTTTCCTACTACTAATGCTAGTAGATTCTAATTTCTTTTTTAGAGATTAATTATTATGAAGTCAAAAGAGAAAAGTTGCTCCTCAGATATAATGGGCGTTTAATTTTTTGGTAACAGTTGACAAATTTAAGTAACTTATCTTGTAGATTTGGTGTAAATACATTATCATACGCGCCACCCCATCCAATTATTTCATAGGTTGCTACACCATGGAACAGTACATGGTAAATTACTAGTAAAATCTTTGGTTGAAGAATATTTTTTAATTTATGAAACATAAATAGATGGTACTTGGTTTTCTTAATTATAGTGGCAACATCTATCCCGCATGGCAATCAATTAGTATTCCTAGATGTATATAGTAGTTCACTCTTTGCAGGGGTATCCCATTTACGTATACAATCACCTCTTCAGGAATACTATTTATGTACGCTCGAAAGCTCATAAACTTTGTATTATCAAC
The DNA here is from genome assembly GCA_002313205.1 of Laupala kohalensis. Classification (NCBI taxonomy): domain Eukaryota; kingdom Metazoa; phylum Arthropoda; class Insecta; order Orthoptera; family Trigonidiidae; genus Laupala; species Laupala kohalensis. The sequence goes on along the minus strand of NNCF01127944.1, from coordinate 294,120 downwards.
GTTAAGAGATAGTTTATTATTAGCTAGCCAAATCTCTGATATTTGTAAATAAAAAGTATTTTTTTCAACAGCTTCATCCCAGATCCCACCATTGCAGTGAACAACAGTATCATCTGCATAAGCTATAACGTTGTCAGTTGGAATAACTTCTAACATATCATTCATTTATATGATAAATAATAACACATCAATATTGTTCCTTACGGAACACCCGTAATTATTTTTAATGAGTCACTTAATTCATTGCCAATTTTTACACTCTGTTGCCTATTAGTAAGATAACATTCTTATAATTTATCCGTTGGACCTCAAATTCCATATCAATCTAATTTCTTCAATAAAATTTCATGATCAATTGTGTCAAAAGCCTTGTCAAGATCTAGTAATGCAGCTATAATTGGTTTGCTGTCATTAACATTGTTATAGATATCAGTCAATACAGCTATGGCATCATTCACTATAATAAAACGAATTATTTGGGGCAGTCCATAAATAACGTAAGACCAATTTTTACTTTATCTTATACGTAATATATAGAAAGTATTGTAATCGTGAAAAAATTCGAAAGCGAGATTTCGAGGGAAATATCCGTTTTGGCTATCCCTGATTCTGAAAAAGTGGTCTTTGGAATAACACCCGTCCATCTTTCCGTCTGTATGTCCGTCTGTGCGCAGCGATTCTGAGTAAACGGACCAACCAATTCATTCGTATTTACGGTAGAATTGAGTTGTTGTCGATGTACGTGTTCTAATTTTGTTAGTTTAAAACAAAAGATATTTCACGTGAAGGTCAAAGTACTCTTTTGAATGTTCCTAAAAAACGGCTCCAACGATTTTTCTTAAATTTCTTCTACGTAAAGTAGAATTTGTATACTTACATCCGCCTTAGCGATATTTTGCTAGAAAGTTTGGTATAGACGCAGTAAAGTAATTTCTGACAGTTACACTTGAACATTAGATTACACTTTCAAGAAGCTTGAATAATATTTAGCATTGTAAATTGACTAAACAGACGTAGAATATACCTCTCGTAAACTGAAATGAAAGATATGATAATGATAAAATATATAGGAGGACAGCAAACGCACTGCATATACGAAAATACATTAATTTCTGTCTACAACAAAGTTATATTTACATAACACTTTTACGATATTTACAAGACTGATAAGTCGCTATGTGTTTTGAAATAAAATTCTGAATATTTACTTTCAAGTTTCAAATAAAAGACAGTAATAAGTTCATCTAGCGTCTTTCATCTTGAATAGAGCAATGGAAGACGACCATAATATAGACAACCACGCCAGAAATGCCCCTTCACTAGAATTTTTTCTCACCCCACGCTGCAGACGGAGAAACGTATATGAGAAAGTATGTGCAATGGTTTTGCGCCACTAGTTTTCAACCCCAGATGACTAGACGTTCGTAGTTTTTACAAGTTTCGGTGTCTGGGCGATGACTTATTGATGCGTATGAAGAGGGGAGTTGAGAATCGAGCAGTGCTTCCCTTTGACCAGTGGTTTTCAACCAGAGCTCTGTGAAGCTGGAACAACGTTCTTCAAATAAAAAAATTCAATATTCTTTGGTTTATTTATTACTACACTTTTATTACTAATATTTTTAATAAGTGTTTCCTTCAGAAGACCAATTATAATTGTAATTATTTCTTTTAGATGATTGGTGAATTGTGGTTTTAAAAAAAGTAATCCCAATAAGTAGACCTACCTGTTATTCTGTGCGTTTAATAAATTTTAGTGATTTATTACTACCAGCGTCAGTGTTACCTTTATAAGGTGCTATCTTTAAGTTTGTCCCGGTAATTTATGAACACAATCTCTATGTGAGAGCACACATAAGTATTAATTTAGAAGAATCAAAATTTGTATTCAAATTTTTCAAAAAAGCAACGAAACACAGGAAAGGCAAGCATTACGTAGTTATTGGGGTGGGTAACATAAATAAAGATGGATTATGGAGGGAAAAGAGTGTTAACCCTATATATGAGTAGTACTCAGAATGGAGGAAAATACAGGACGTTCCTAAAAATTACGACTGTTGTCATTTTTGCGTTATCGGAGAAAAACCACAAAAACAAGTTAAATTTCATAGAAAACTAATAATATTTCATTTGACCATCACTTATGACTTCTTATACTCATTTTCTTTCATGTCTTATCATTATGCTTTCAATCAACAATCAATTCTTGCAAATCCATGTGTTACAAACTATTGCTTCAAACATAGGGACAATACAATTCCAAAGTTCATTAGAGAGACAATAAATAGACCGTAATAATTGCGAACGGGAGTAGCGACGTAGTGACAAATGCGCTGTGACTTACCGGAGATCCACTTTAACCGTTTAAGGTGCGACCAGCACTCCAAGTCAGTCAGAACTCAGAGAGATGTAATTGTTTTCTTTATTTTAATCTTAGTGGTTTTAAAACCCAACAGCATGAATAATAACGAAAGAAAAACACGATTTAATTTGTATGTAACAGTAAATAATATAGTACAAACCATATTCAGGAAATTGCTTGACTCGCTTGAAATGCATAAGAGCATGTTTAAACATGGTGGCCGATGACAACAGTTTCGTTTTATATCTCAAGTGTCCGATGTATATATATCACAGTGAAGCTGGAACAGCCTTCTTCAAATTAAAAATATTTCAACATTTTTTGTGTGCATTTGTTACTACAAATTTATTACTGCAAAAAATCATTACTATTGTTATTAACATATAATTGCGAATGTTTACAAAAAAGAGCAAAAAACACCTATACGAAGCTAGCATAACCATTAGGAAACTACTCAGAAACATACGTAAATAACAGTTTCTAAATAATTTTAATTAATTAAAAAATAAAAAATCATTAAAAATGTAATAAACAATATAACCACTTGCATTCCTGACAAAGTATACAAATTTAACAAAAATACACTTTCAAAAAAATACAAAATAATTTTGAAGCATCCCTCCTCTTTTCCCTCCATAATCCATCTTTATTTATGTTACCCACCCCAATAACTACGTAATGCTTGCCTTTCCTGTGTTTCGTTGCTTTTTTGAAAAATTTGAATACAAATTTTGATTCTTCTAAATTAATACTTATGTGTGCTCTCACATAGAGATTGTGTTCATAAATTACCGGGACAAACTTAAAGATAGCACCTTATAAAGGTAGCACTGACGCTGGTAGAAATAAATCACTAAAATTTATTAAACGCACAGAATAACAGGTAGGCCTACTTATTGGGATTACTTTTTTTTAAAACCACACTTCACCAATCATCTAAAAGAAATAATTACAATTATAATTGGTGTTACACATTGCGTCTTCTGAAGGAAACACTTATTAAAAATATTACGAAAGTGATGGAATTTTATTTTAATTTATAGTAAATTTTCTGTAGAATTTTTTACGTTACTTTAATTTATGTCACCGAACTTTACAAAAACGTATTTCAATTTGTCCAAGATGCGATGTATAAATTACGAATCTGTTGTGCTCGGCCGCCATGTTTGTACATGTTCTTGTGCATTTCAAACGGGTCAAGCGAGTNACAAATCTGTTGCGCTCGGCCGCCATGTTTGTACATGTTCTTGTGCATTTCAAACGGGTCAAGCGAATATTGTTTGTACTATTCTATTAAATGATAGAAATCATATCATATTTTTCCATCTTTATATTTCATAATGTTGAATTATTAAACAGTTATAATAGAAATAAAGAAAACGGTTGTACTTCTCAGAAAATTGAATACGAGCGCTTGTCCCATCTTTAGACACACAAGTCTTAGTTATGAAACATCCAAGACAACATCTCCCAACCCAGTCGTAATGCAATGCAACGATATTAAATATCCCACACTCTCCCCAAAGATGTGTTGTGTAATTCCATCCCCTTTGTGGATATAAGAATGCCAAACCTTCTACTGAAGTTGCGTCACAACAGGCTTTCGAGTACCTGCACAATAGCCTTTGCCGCAAGAAACCATCGATTAGGAAACTATTCAGTCATGGTGCAACAAGAACAAGGCCCTGAAAGAGGATAAGTCCTTCATAAAAGTTGGACTGTGTATTTTTTCCTCTTCCGTATGCTGCATTCAGTATTCGTATACTCACCTAGCATGTTTTATATGTGACAAATGTTTGGCTGAAGAAAAATGGCTGTTCTCGCTAATAATTGACGTATTATGTCCATATATTAATCAAATCTTGAGCTCGTGTTAACCTAAATAGAAACAATGGTTTTATAATTATGTGATCATTTTTTTTTTTTTCGTTTTGTAATCTTATGGTGAGATCACATTATAAATGATGTAAAATATATAGAAAAACATAAGAATTGAAGATAATATTTCTCACGTGATTTAATTATTTACATCATTAATACAACAAACATTTTATGGTCAGAAATGAATGTTACCAATTATTTAAATAAACAAGAAAACAAAAGAAATTTAAAATCAGTAGAACAAAGTATAGTTACCTCACATTGCATTAATAATGATCACTCGATGGATTGGGAAAATACATTAATTTTGGACAAAGAAGTTAATTATTACAAACGTTTTATATCAGAAATGATATTTATAAAGAATACACACGTTAGATTGAATTTACACACTGAAACGCTATCTGGAATATCAATACAATATTATAACACGTTTGTGATTCTGCTTTTTTGTAAACATTGTTTGTGTTTATATTTCTGTTCATTTGTCCTGTTATGTTTATTGCTATAATTTGTTATTACTTGATCACCTGACGACAGCGTAAATCCACGTCGAAACGTAGTGAGTTCTTGACGAATAATAATAATAATAATAATAATATTCGTCCATAAAAGGTCGTAAGTTTTTAACAATTTATTTAAATAGATTACACAATGTGCGTTAATAGTAGTAGAGTTTTTTATATACATCTAACAAATAATGAATTCACTTCAAAAAGGAAAAAAAAATAATAACAAGGGTCAATCTTCGTTAAATACATGAACTAGAACATTATTCATTGTTTTGCAATTTAATTACATTAATTGAAATGTTTCATAAAACTAATCATAGTTAATTTCTTTCTGCTACTTGGTTAATATAATAGACGAATGTGAGCACAAAATAATGAATGGAAGATACGCACGGTGGGGTAAACACGTAGGGACAGAGCGCGCTGTTGAATCGCCTGCCTGCCAGTCAGTCAGTCAGTCACGCAACAGCATTCTCCTAATGAGAGCTTCACATAAATGAAGGTCTCATATCTTGACAGTGAGTGTTCGTTCAGTAAACGCTATGCTATGAAAGCAATAGAGTATTGAGCGACTTGCTGTAAGATGTTGCGTTCTAGATTCTACGTCTTATTTTTGTCTTAAAAGCAGCCGACACATTTGAAACGCCAAATTTTTTAGTATCTAAACATAAGCGAATTTAATGTTGATATTAAATTTGGTTGTTTTTATCACACAACAAGCGAAACTACAAGGCATTGACTGCGATTTGAAAAGAAACGTAAAGCAATAATTGTTGGACATTGCGGTATTAAGACACCTGTGAACGGGTCTGGATTTTCTTAGCTCATTTTGCCCGGTGTCCACATGGTTCTCATGTAATATTCTTCATTCGTATCTTAGATCCAATACGTCTCTACTTTCGTGATATTAAATTTTCATTGTGTTAATTTAAAAAATCAATACGAAGAAGACCTACAAATATACAAAAACCGTTTTCAGTATTATATGATAATATGTATGTCATTACGTCATTACGTATTATTTAAAAATCCAGACAGAAGAAAAATACTCTTTACCCAGAAAGCTTAATGAACAAAGAGCGTAGTTAAGACTTCTGAATTATTTGTTTTTCGTTTCGGTTTTTAGGTTATGCACTTGAAAGTGATGTTCTTCACGGCGTCTCTCTCTACAGTTTACTTGTACAATTCGGTCACGTATACTTGACGTTCAGTGGATTGTCCCCCTCACGAAACGCAATCAAAGCTTCACAGTCAACAGTCATGCGAGTGAAGAGTTTTTTTTGAAATTTCAAATAATTTCATCGATTAATTTCTCCGATTTCCATGCAACAGACATTCCATGTTATTTACTTTTATTAGCATAGATGTATAACAAAGTCAGATGGGATTATTCTGTGGAAGTAATAGAGCTAACTGTTGCCGTACCTTCAAAAACGTCTTTCCAGTATTTCTGATTATAGTGCGAAATAAATTTGAGGTAGTACTACATTTTCTTTGAGAAGGGAGAATCGTATAATTATTCACCGCGAGTGTCACGTCCCTTTTCGTTTTGAAGTCGTACCCCGGATATAGTCGTTCCCCGGAGCGCTTTCCTTGGGGTAGCTCACTTTCCTCGCGTAAATATCTNGTATAAGAGGAAGGTACAAAGCGAGTACGCAACGCGCCAGCAGCATCAAAGAGGCTAATGCGGTTACGAGCACCTCCACGTCACAATGGCGAGCGCGTCAGACCCAACCGTCAGGTCCGTGCGGATGATGTTTCCTCCGAATTCACACACTCTGGCTGGCATTTCATCTCCTTCGCTGCGTTCTCTTTCTCAGTTCTCATCATTCTCTTCTTCCTATACATGAATGACTTCATATCATTCCCCTTCCACTCGCATAGACTTCATCTAGGATTCCTGCACTCATTTACTCATACTACTCTCCCTCTTGTACTAGTTTAGTTTAGTTTAGTATATTTACTTTCTTAATTACGAAGTATTGTTATCGTAATCACATTCGAAGCGAGATTTTGACGGAAATATCTCTGATTCTGAAAAATTGTTTTTGTTGTAACGTCCGTCTCCGTCCGTCTGTGCGCGGCGATTCTGAGAAAATCTTAGCTAATCTCCTCCGAAAACCAAGCGACTGAATTGGAGAAGACTTGTATGTCAGTGATAGTTAAAGAATTTATGTAATAAATGATTCGAATAGAGTACTTGAAGACGTCTTCACGTACTCTATTAAGTATTCTATAAAGTACACTATTAAGTTATATAGAACTCTATAAAGTGGACCATGCAAAAAATAACTCATTATAGAATGTTTTTAACTCAATGCTGCAGACGGAGAAACGTATATACGAAAGCATGAGCAATGGCTTTTCGCCACTAGTTTCATTTTGTCACCCTCGTGTTTTCGAGTTAAAATTCTGCCTTAATTGGAAGCAGGAAAAATGGGAAAATTTATTACCTTCAGGTCATGTGAGCACAATAATAAGATTTTTTTAAATGTTCGTACGTTCTTAACCTCTTGTTAATTTAATTGTAGTTTCTGATCTGTAATGACTTCATTGCAAGAAGTTACAGCTGAAATAATTACACCCATTTTCACAAAACGCATTTTTAATTGAAAGACCAATAATTAGTGCAAATAAAAATATCTAAGTAGCCGGCATTTTATAATCATTTAGAATAATAATATATTTCAACACCTTAGTTTAATATACTGACGTAGTTTATTGATAAATAAATTTTAGATTTGTAAAGTATCGTCGCGTTGACAATAGGATTTTCTGGAAAATTCAAGTGCGTCCATATTTACATTTTATTTCAAATCTAAAATATATCATTAAACTTTATTCCTATATTAAATTACGCTACGAAATTAAATTTTCCCTTAATATGATAATACAATATTAATTACAATAATACAATATATGATAATACAATAATATAATATTGACAAGTTTTTTTACTTACTCCTTTTCGAGGCAAACGTATGTATCTTAAAGACGGAAATTTTACTTTTCATTTATTTCTTTACTATTATTATTATTACCCCAATTTTTAATGTATTCCATTTCAATCGTTTATCATTTTTATTCTTTTCATGGATCCTGCTTTGTGTGTCCTGTCTTCAGGCGCCGTGTTAATAACTATTCATGTTTTCGGTATATCCTGTAGAATTTGTTTATATTTTGTCACTGTCACTAAGGATACCCTTAAATCTTACGAAGAAAATATTTTATGAAAGAGAGAAATAAGGTTTATAAACACTCGTTTAATAATTTTTCTGAGTACCTGGGAATTGGTAACGTTGTATAAAGTAATTTCCGACACAAAATCGAGATGGCGGAACTGTTTTCAGGGTATTTGAGGAAGAAGTGATGGTGTATGAAGAAATGATTTGTTTTTCTTTCTATTCTTTCGCAATTAATATATGATACGATACACGCACTTAAAACAAGTACATTGGATGAAAGGTGTATGTGAGGTAAATATATCTACTATTTACGACCATCATGTAATCAAGATAAATGAATAATTACTTACGAATTTTTTTAATTTTTCCTGCGTTTTGCTGCAACACGATGTTTCTGCTCGTGATTGTAGTCGTCAGGTGTAAACAAAAAATAACAAATATTAGTCATTCGTGTATTTACAACGTGTTTCTCCTTTTTTGTTAACATATTTTGAGACAATATTCACGTTAAATAGCAAATTCAATTGCTCTGTTGCTAGTTTGTTTCTTGTAACAAATTGTTTATAACGGATGACGATTTTAATCGCAAGTCGAGACTTGGTTCTACAGTAAAAAGAAAAACATATTGACCATTCAAAAATGTCGTGTGGTAGATCCGTAGTACATTACTGTGGTAAAAATCAATAATCAACAACAACCTGTCTCAATGTGCGAAATGTTTTTCAAATATAAAGGCTTGACGTTGATTGATGATGCTGAACTGATCTCAAGATGGGAGAAGCGCCACTGCTCGTTTCATCCTACCGAAAGAGATGCGATGGAGCTTTAGGAAAAAATATATTGGAGGAAAACGATATTACCAATAGCGAGGGCTGTTTCTATTTAACATCTAGTTCAAGAGTTTGTTTTTCTGAAAGTAATTTTAGGTTACCATACATTCACTTTGCTAGATTAAACATCTAGTATTACTTTTATTTAAAACATTTTTTGGAATCTTTTTTCTCGATTATAAATGAAAATTTCATGTTCTAAGTGAGATCCCGACAAGATCGCTCCTGTTCTCCACCACTCAAATTTTGCATCAACTCTATTTGTTTCTATCTATTTATATGTATATTTATATGAACTACCTATTTTGCATGTATTTATCTCTATTTGTTACTACCTATTTCATGTGATGAGTTTTTCTGGGAACTTTTTTTATCACACAAACGTAATCTTATTGTATTGTTTTATAATATTTACCTTCATAACGTTTCATCATCAAACGTTGTCGAACAGATATGAAAAAATGCACACTAAGGTGCGTATATCATAAGATAAGTACATGCAATATAACTTGGTGCTGTTTTAATTTTTTTTCTCTTTTAAAATTGTCAGTACTACTTTATATTTCGTCTTCGTTTTTATTATTCTAATATTTAAATGTTAGTGAAATAATGAGTTAAAAAATTCAGACCAATCATAGTCATTATTCTTGATTGTAATGGCTGAAAAAAAGTTGTCTAGAAATTCAGTGATTAAAACAGATTTTTAAAATTTATTTTATAAAATCTTGAAGGTTTCCGCGACCGACGTGATCCGATTTTTGGTTTACTGGTTGGATCCGAGAATTTGAAACTGAACGTTTCGGTTGTCTTACAGCGTTCGGAACCGACTATATGTCTAATACTAATATTGCATGTTAATCGCTCTTGGCTTGTTCCTAGTAAATGTGTCTTCGAATTTATTACCGGTCGGGAATTTTAATTCTTATTTAATAAATAATGAATTTGATAGACGATGTTATATGACCTTGTAGACGAGGATTTGAAACACCAGATCATATAGTATTCGACTGAATTCTGTATGGAGAGGAACGAGGAAAACCCATGAAAGGGCTTAAGATACGATATATGGGTTAAGTGACTTTCAGCGAAGGGATACATGGATTGACACAAAAGGGAAATTCGACATTGTCTCAAAATTTTTAACAGAAATTGGGACGATAAAGGATGCATTGAAAAAAGCATGGAAACACGATAATAGATGAGAGAAAAGTAAACAAGTAGAGTAGTTAGGGGAGAAGAAATTTTTGATAGATATGTTAGGAAAGATGTAACACTTGTATTTGGCAATAAAACCATGGTATTAGGAATAAGGAACAGGGTCTGTACAGATAACTAATAAAAAA
>NNCF01127944.1:270246-281544 GCA_002313205.1 Laupala kohalensis | reverse complement strand
TATTTTAACTCTCAACTTCCGAGTACTTACTCGTGGAGGAGCGTTTGCTCTGCGACCAGAGCAGTAGGTCCCGGGTTCGAGTCTCGGTCCGTCGCAATTTTCACCTGGCTGTTGACTTTGGTGTTGGTGGAAACTCGTCGATGAACATAACATGATTGTCTATAATATAATATGTGCAAGTCAGATATGTGATTTATTTACAGACAATCAATACCAAAGTGATGTAATATATTATTCGTCCATAAAAGGTCGTAAGTCTTTCATTATTTATTTCACCTCAAATATTGTTCCATAAATTCTCCTCTTTCAGGAGCATATAAGGAGAGTACTTCTTCTCCGTCCGTCTCGATCTCTTATAAGTCTTCTTCCTCCGTTTCGGTGAGGTGGAGACGAACAAATTGGGAAGAGAAGCGAGTTCGGCGGTGGAGGGAAACGGAACTTCATCCACTGCGCCGCGGGGTTCGCGCTAACTGTGTAACGGACCCTCCAGCTCATTCCTCGCGTACACCCACGCACTTCCCCCAAAACCACCCACGCTTGCGCCAGTACATGATTAAAAGCGTCGTCCCCAAACCAATTTTGCCGCCTACGATACGAGGGTGTGAAAGGTTAAGCCACCGGATTCGGTCACTGCGCAAGGGCGACTGTCACCCGTTTCCTTTCAGATAATTTCTTGAGGTATTATATCCATGTTGACTGAAATCAAGTAGTTCTTATTAATTAACTATTCATTCTAATAATATTTGCTATTGGATGAAAACAATTGTTTTGTGATTTTTCAAATCTTGATAATAAAATTAGATTGTCATTTGACTTTTTTTTTGATGAGGGTCGCATTGTCTTCAGTCACGTGTTGCGACTGCCATTTCCGTTAGAATAGTATTTTTCACAGTGTTTTGGTGTAATTCTTGTAAGTGTATGTACTTCTTAACGTCATTGCGTTCCTATTTTCATTTGCTATGTTACACCGGTATTTTATCAGAATATTAAAAAAAAAAAGAAAAAGAAAACGCTAAAGTTTCAATATATATGTTTATAGTGATTTAAAATCAAATAATTCAAAATTCGGCGCCGTAAAGGTATGAAAATTCATCGCCACTGCATTCATTGGGCATGGTTTAAACTATCATTTGAAATATATTTGGAGGTACTTAAACCTAGTTACTCTGACGGATATATGACTTTAATATTTAAATATTGTGATAATTGGAGGATTTTGATGGAAAATATTCGTTACCTCTTATCATTGTAAGTGCAAGATCTCAGAAATATAGTAATCACATTAGTGTTTTATGAAGCAGACGATAGAAAGGATCCGCGATGCTTTTTCCACAGAAATAGTTATATCGTATAATAGTGGAACAAGTAAGTTCAGGAGATGTTTCACTACCTATGGTGCTATTGAACAATAAATACAGAATAATTTCATAATGGACAGAACTATAAACACGAATAAAAATTGTATAAATTAACAAGAGATAGCAAAAGACTCAATGGGTCTAACAATTCTCCACTAAAATATTTTGAACTTATGGAAGAGTCTATCTATAACCTCCTACCATTTTCACTTTAGACGTGGAGTCCTCAGTTTTCTCTACATTTCTACTTTTCCAAATGAATAATTAACTTTCGCTTTGGTTTGAGAATTTTTTAATTCTTATTCGATTCTACAGAGCATTTGAATGAGTGAAGGAGTTTTGAAAAAAAAAAGTTTTCTTGAATTAGTTGGACATGAACGTGACTCCACTATGTTTGATCAATCGTTTCTTATTTAATTACCTATTTGGTTACAAGATTCAGGACATTTGGTGTCTTCTGCCTTACCACATGATCTGGGTGTCAAAATTTGGAAGGAGGTACCCTGGGTTGCCCAGTAATCTAAGGTACTGAACGATATTGGCCTTCAATGGAAATCACAAGATGAAAACCTCATACAGTTCGATCGAACGGTGAATCAATACTTTGTTCTTCAAGGACATTTATCACTCCAACCCGACCATCGGAATCCATACTTACGAGTATATTTAAATGCGTAACGCGAAAGCGTGACAGTCCGTTCGTTACTTAATCACAATTAAACCACTGAACCGATCGTAATGAAATTTGGCAAAGATATAGTTAAGATGCTCAGGATCAACATAGGCCGATTTTTATTTTAAAAATGCATGAAACGAAATGATTTTGACGATTGAAAATGATTTTGACGATAAATGTTGATGAATTCCGGAAAAAAGAGAGGTATATTCGCTTACACCGCCTAAACAGATAGAGATAAGTGATAACTATGAATGGAAATATTGTCCACCTCAAAGAGTTCAGCAAGAAAGTCCGCGACAGCATATGTCTATCTGCAAAGGTTTACCTACATTATTGAAGAAACGTTATTAAAAATAGGAGTGTTATAATACGTAAATTTAAGAGAATAATTTAAGAAGGAAAAAATCAGTCATCATCAAACTTAATGAATTATTCGCTTTGTGCATTTAACAAAGATAAAAACCACTTTTAAATCGTAAAATTTCGACGAATAGTTTAGTTTTTACAAGAATTTTAATGAAATGGTGCAGCCGCGTCATGCCTCGGAAGCGAAAATTCGATCGGCGCGGATCCCGCGAGATGTAGTGTATCCAGTAAACTTTAGTATTAAATTAATATTATTATGAACATTGAAAAATTAGGATGTTGAACATGTTTTCGAAAACAAGCAAGTAAAAACATTTTGATCTTAAAACATATATAGATTTTTTTAGTAAAATAAGATTAGTCTTTGAAAACTCGCCAGGAACGCCGCGTAACGCTGCGTAGTGAGATAGTAATAGCATATCTCTCTATGCAACTTATCTTGGCCCGCGGATCATTGCTTCTAAACGCGTTGGGGTTCGGCATAATGTTACCCGACGAATAGAACAAATGGGTTGAACTGGAAAAAATCAAAAGTATATTTTTTTAACGTATTTTTAAATATTTAGATGTATAGTAAGATGTTTTCATATTGTAATGTATCACGGTTGAATTCCAAGCATAATTTATTTTTTCTCAACGGACATTCCACTACAAATATTAATTCTGACAGCATAGAATTCTAACACCAACTTGTGACCTTCAACGTTTAATGAAATTTTTTGTTTAAAATGTACTTTAACTTGCAATCCCTTTAAAGACTAGTGGTGCAAAACCATTGCACATACTTTCTCATATACGTTTCTCCTTCTGCAGTATAAATTGAGAAAAAATTATATAGTGAAAGGGTCGCTTCTGGCAAAGGGGTCCTCTATATTTTGGTCGTCTTCTAGTGCTCTATTCATGCTCAAAGTCACTAGATGAACTTTGAAATTTGTCTTTAATTTGACTTTGAAAGGAGAAAAATATTCAGAATATTATTTCAAAACATATAACGACATATCAGTCTTATAAATATCGTACATGTTTTATGTAAATGTAATATCGTTGTAGACAAAAATTGATGTATTTTCGTTATCTGCAGTGCGTTTGCAGTTCTCCTGTGCATTTCATCATTATCATACCTTTCATTTCAGTTTACGAAAAGTGTATTCTACGTCTGCTTAGTTCATTTACACTACGAAATATTATTCAAGCTTGTTGAAGCAGTGAACTAATGAGTAAGTGTAGCAGACAGAAATAATTTTACTGCGTCTATACCAAACATTCAAGCGAAATACCGCTAATGCGGGTGTATTGCAAACTAATTGTTCCTTACGTTCAAAAATTTTAAGCAAAATTGTTAGAGCCGTTATTGAGAAACATTTGATAGAGTACTTTGACCTCCATGTGAAGTACCCTTTATTTTAAAGTAAAAAAAAATAGAGCACATGCATCGACAACAAGAAAATTCTACCGTAAGTACGAAATGTGAATTAAATTTATTCATCCATTTACTCACAATCGCTGCGCACAGACGGACGGACGTTATGCAGAAAACCACTTTTTTTTCAGAATAAGAGATCGTGAAAACGAATATTTCCCTCGAAATCTCGCTTTCGAATATTTTCACGATTACCATACTTTCTGTATACTACGTAGATGAGAAAGAAAACCGTTCGCGTGTAGCGTGAGTCCCGCGGGCTGCTACTTGGATAGCGCTGTATTAGGTTGTAAATTCTAACGAGCTATAATAGATACATTACTGTGTATTAATCCACGACATTTCAGGCAGGATTTTCACCTTCATCTGGGGTTAACATAAATGGGTAGCAGTCCAGTAAAATGTTATGATCCTCACGTTTATCGGAAAATTTCCTCCCCTATTATTTGATCATGTGGTAATAGGAAAGCTATTTAAGTATATTATTTTTATTTTATTAATATAGATGTACGGAAATTATTCGGTTTTTCGTAAAATTAATTTTTTAAAAATGATAATGAAAACTTGTGGTGTCAAAAAAGTAAATGTAAAGTGCACATGACCACGAAGAGGGCAATGGACTAAGTTACTCCTCGGAAACAAGCAAAGGGCCATCCCATAAATTCCTATGAAGGACTCAAATGCAGTGGTGGATTTAATATTTATAAAAGAAGTTATTTATCAAATCCGTTATACTAAATTGCAAAAGTAAACTACCTTTAACAAAACTATATTGAATAGTACGTTTCAGTCAGGATTTCTTTTTACAGTATTGTATTATCCCGATGGTCGTGTCAAGAGCATAACTAAAACTTGTGAGACCCGGGACGGAAGGCTTTTTGGGGGTCAGCTGTTCAAGTAACACGTGTTTTCATGTTACTGATGAGCTATTACTTATTTTCCTGTTCGAATAAAGTTATTGTGAGTTAAAGTTCAATTTTACGTCTTTATATTTATTTTGATGTTCCATTTGGAGGTTCCTTATTAGACGGACCGCCCCCACCCCTTCGCCTCCGTCTTGGAACGCTACCTTTTTTGAAGTTTCTTTTTCACTACGTATTTTAAACAGTGTCATCATTTGAATCCTGACCCGGGTTTTTCTCCGTTTCTCCTTCGGGTAGAGTCGGATTTATTATACAGGTTCTCTAAGCTTTGTCTAGGGGCATGTTTATTGTAACAATAAATCGTGAATTTAGTGGGTTTTTTCCAACTCTTATGATTTTTAAACACTATACTCAGAATAATCTATTGTTCGACAATAACTCGTACATGTAATTTTTTGCGTAAAATTACAAACATATTGACATTCTATTAGTATTATAACTCGCAGCTAACTTTNTTTTTGAATCCGCCTCCGCCTTAGGGCCCTTGATCGGAATTGATGGGATGGTCCCTTGCTTGCTTCCGGAGAGTAAATTAGTTTATTGTCCTCCACGTGGTCATACGCACTTCGTACTGTTTTTTGACAATAATTTTTTTATTATTATTAATATAAAAATTGGTTCTCATCTACAAATTAAATTAGAAAAACGATCTAGAACTCTGTAGTATCACTACAACCACACTTCAGAGCATATCCAGTTCAGCATACAAGAAAATCTAAACTTAAAGATAACTTGATCAAAGTGGAAAACTATAAAATTGTACCAAGGAAGAAAATTATTATCCAATGCAACTTCCAAAATGTTGAGCCATTGTCGCAAGTTTTCTTTCTTTTCAGTCATGTGTGATACAGCAAATCTTCGGCATGCTTCTATCAAGTTCACGTCCCTTTCCCAGGAAGGTGGGAGGTCCGCTTCTGGGTCGTGTTTCCCAGGACAAATTACGCTCTCCGCTAGAGATTGCATGTGCAACGGGGATGCAATGTGTGGCAAACTCCGTAGGGCGACTGCAGCGCTCTCGCTAAATGAACGCGTGGAGCCGTCACTAAGTATTACGAATATCGCCAATGACATCCGCTTCGCGCAGATGAGGCCAGGGATGGAATACTAACCTGCGGAGCACCGGACGTGGGCAGAAGCGAAGGCGTGGCGTGGCCTCTACACTAGCCAGTGTGGTCGTAATATCTCCTCTCACTGAGCAAGACTGAATGGACTCGTGTGGATGAATGGCGACATCTGACTTCGTGAAGCGCACCACTTCTCTTTAACCTGCGTATTCAATATTCATCACGAAATAAATTCATCGTGGAAATCGTATGCGTAGTGTTGGTAATGTGATCAACGAAAATTTAATTCAGTTTCTTCAGTAACTACCAATCTTATTTTCCTTGTCCTGAACATTGTGCACTTGAGCTGTAAAGTAGAAATGTATCGTGAATAAATTAAGATAAAGTAGGTAACTTCTTGAAGTATGAAAATAAGACAAATCTGAAGATATTATCTCAAGTATTTTGTGGTGAAATTACGAGAGCAAATTATTTGTTTTTATTTAATAATATACTGGAAGTATTGGAGAAGTTAATTCCTCCGTAAATATTGATAATAATAATAATAATAATAATAATGTGATGTGTGAATGTGACGAAATAGAAATTATCCGATGAAATGATGAATAATTTGGTTTTGTGAGAAAACGGAAGATGATATGTTACAAGGGGGGAATGTCTCATCAACGCGTATTTTTAAGTAAATGGAACGACGACCGCTAGAAGTCATGATGAAGATAAGTATAGTCAAAAGTTGTGTAACTCTACAGAAAATAATACATTATGGATGCCTAGTACGAATTGCCAACTTCTACAAATTTAAGTTATATCGGAGAAAATATTAATAGTAATGACAAAAGTGAGTATTCGCAGTAACAAAATAACAGAACGAACTAAGACACAAAGTGATATTCATCAAGCTCGTTTCAGAAAGAGCAAGAAGTGCCAACATAATGCGAGGATCACTTATCATTACCCTTATGAACGATGACGTAGTAAACATGTTGGCTACACTGTGTACAAGCTCTGTAGCCAAATCACACTAGTTATAAAGAAAGAAATAATTTATTGTCAAGAGAGCATTTACAAACTCCACGCTGATAAGAAATGAATTTACTGTTACTGCTTTACAATAAACGAATAAACTCACTCCGTTTCCGTTCATGATACATGTTCTCTGAGTAAAGTTAGAGGACTTTGCGTTATAGTAAATACGAACGCGAGGATGAACGACGTGATGAATGGAGATGATGATGTGAATGGAGCGAGACA
Organism: Laupala kohalensis; assembly: GCA_002313205.1. Taxonomy (NCBI): domain Eukaryota; kingdom Metazoa; phylum Arthropoda; class Insecta; order Orthoptera; family Trigonidiidae; genus Laupala; species Laupala kohalensis. The sequence continues at coordinate 274,483 of NNCF01127944.1, read as the reverse complement.
GATCCTTCGACACGTGTTGGAGGGATACGGAGCGCTCTCGAGTCGTGAGAGAAGGAAACGGAGAATGGAGGCTCTTAGAGCGCGGAAAGAGACAATGAAGCTACGTCGTCGCGACGCGGTGTAGTAGTACCACTACTGCGGCTGGAGATTTCACGCATTCCCGCTGCTTCCACGCCGTGGGTCTCAAACAGCGAGCGCTCCACACACCTCGGTCAGCTCTCGACGCGTCAGGGAGGAGTACGAAGCGTAGAGGCACGAGGGGACGATGAGACTTCGCACTCCACTGCATCAACCGAAACTAATATTTCACGAAAATAATTCTTAAAGGTAACAATATATACAATTAAAACAATAATAAACGTAGGTTTCCGCGACGGGAGTCAATATAAACTTTTTTTTCCGGGACATACCGCGTCTCAGTAGACAAAACTACCAATTTTTTCCGCCACCACTCTGTGACCTTTTTATGGCGTTGCCCTGAAGAAGACCACTGCAAGGCGGCCGAAACGTTGCTATTTATATCTACCGAGACGGGTTTTCTCGAACAAATATCTTTATAATGAAACAATTGTTGTTCACAAAAATTGAAATGTGCTGGAATACAGGTTCGCGTTGTGCTCAGGGAACGAAAATAGGTTAAGCGCTTAGTCACCAACTGAACCCCCCCAAGAAAAGCAAATGTTACTTTTTTATTTAACGTTTTATTGCCATTATAAATGTTATTTTTGAAATCTACATAGTCTTACGAACATAATTAGTCCAAATTCTCGATGAAATCAAAAGACAGGATCAACCGTAAATAAAAAATAAACATTTTAGCGTTTTTTCTTTTATTTGTAAAAAATGAATATACTTATGTAAACTTGTATTTAATTCGGTTAAAGTCGATGAAGTGGCTGTGAGTCAACGGTCTTGTATTATAATTAATTAAAATAATTGGTTTAAAAATTAGTCTAAATACGTGATTAAATCGCATTTTAAATTAGACTGAAACCCTAAATTAAGGGTTATTTGGTCTTCGGTTTTTAAAATCCACGCCTCACATTCGTAAAGCACCGCAGTTGTAATCATGGTCTGATATCTTTTTTTTTTCTTTCACTTTACACATTTTTTCACACGGGAAAGAAAGATCTTGAGAAAAATAATACCAACTTTACCAGCAACCAAACTTGATTGGTGCAATTAAACAATGGAGACTCCAATGGTTAGGACAAGAGTCGAGAATGGGAAAAAAATCGGTATCCTCATGCTGCCTAGAAGGGACATCCGAGAGGCAAAAGGAAGAGAGGAAGACCCAGAGAAGCATGGAGTGAAGATTTCGAGGTGAAGTTGAGAACGCTGGGAATAAGTGACAGAAGAGTGAAGATGGAGACGGATTGCTAAGAAAGCCAAGGCTCTACACGGGGCTGTTGTGTTCCTGGAGAAGAAGAAGTAGAAGGAGAAGAAACCGCAAATTTGGCGTTATTATATACTCCTAGTGTCTTGCTCTACTTTCATCGTCATCACTTTACCTTGGTCTCTGCCATATATGAGACACTGAAGAAAAGAAAACTGAAAATCTTTGAGCATTGAACCCGGGGTTGCTCAATGGCAAGCGAGCGCACTAACTATGCGCCACCGATGAAGTCGTATTGCTTGCTGTATTGGTTTATCATAGCTTACTGTATTCATATCGACACTCCAGTATCGATGACATCAGATACCATGAGTTTTGATTCAAGAATAGGTTGGGTACAGCAGAACTTTAAAACTGGTCTTCCCGTGAATGTAGAGGAAAGCATAATGACGCAAATGTCACAGTTTTCACGGAACACACGTATTTATCCGGCGCGACTGCTTAAGGGTTAAATGGCGTGAGCAAGGGAAAATAAATTATCTTCACTTAAGTAATATAATAGCTATCCTCATATATTAAAGCGTTGTGGAAGTTGTCACTATCACCGTGTATATTATACAATGTATGTTTGATGGTGTAAATCTTTGGGTTAAATATTATTACAGGGAGTTACGTGCACCTACAGTACGTTTAAAGGTGTATGAAAATGTTAGAGAGATAAGGGAATATACTTTCTGCAGTAAATTAGTTTATTGCTCTCCACGTGCTCATAAGCTGTTTTTAAATGCCTTTTTGACGATAAATTATTTATGCAGTTCTGTATAGCAGTAGCGTACGCAGGTGGGGACGTGGGAGACCGAACACTCCGGGTTTTATTCTGTTAGGGACCTCCTAACAAACATAGGTCACAACAATAATATAAAGACGCAAAATTGAAGTGAAATATTCTATAATTTTTTAATAACAGTAAGATTGAGAAGTCTGATATTCCTATTAAATACCAGCTCAAATACAATTCCAAATTATTTTACGAAATCCTTAACACACCTTCGAAATAATTAGATGTGTTGTTCGAGCAAGGGACCTCCAAGAATACACCCACCCCTCGCCTCATAAGTTGAAAGTACGGTACTGCTTTATAGCGATTGGAAAACAATGTGCATACTAGTTGTGTAAGGGAGGAGCCGAAGATAAAAACTTACCTTCCATCCTTTTGAGACATTAACGAATTGTAAATGATTAACAGTTATTTTTCAAAAAAAAATTATGGAATAGCAAGTAGTGTTTAGCCATTCATCTTCAAAAATAATCTATTACTATGGAAAGGTTTATATTTGTTTGGATGTTTATGCGTTCGAAATTTTATTCAGAATGCGAATCTACGATTCAATGGATGTTTGTCAAATTTGGTGAAATAGTCTGATTCGCTCTTGACGAACCGGACTAGTATGTTTTAATAATACCTTCGTTCGCAAACGGAAATGTACTACTTTTTGTGAAATCACTAAGAAATTATCATCAGTTCCTTGAGTACAGGCGTCACCAAGTTTAATATAACATTAAATATCTTGAAAACGCTTAAGATAAGCTTATAATAATTAAGTCTTAGAAGATTGGTACAAATGCCTAATTCTTTACCCCCCTCTCTCCCACTATCTCTATCCGACTTTCTCTCTTCCACATTCTCTCTCTTCTATCTCATCTTTCTTTCTATTTCCTCTCTTTGGTTCTATCTTTTTCTCTCTATTTCTTTCTATCTTTTTTCACTATTTTTCTTTCTCTTCTGTTTTTCTATTCCTTTTCCTTTCTCCTCTTTCTTTCAGTCTTTCTCTTTCTTTCCTTTCTTTCTCTCTCTTTCCTTCCTATCTTCCTTACCGCGAGGGAAACTAATGGGGGCAGAGCTTTAAATCACGAGAGCCAAATCACTGTGACGTCGCAAAGGATGTCCACATCCTGATACAAACGGAGAGTGAGATAAGATAGGCCATTCATTTCCAAATTGACTCGCAATAAAAATAAATGGTAATGTAATGGTAGAAAGTTTTGCAATGTTGTTAGGAAATGTTACTATAGCACCGTCGACTACACCACCACATAGTGACCACAGATGGCACGCTGTACTCTGGGCATTTGCACCCGGTTTCAACGTACCTACGTGACTTGATGCAATATTGAGGCAATCATACGTGTTCGAGGTACGCGTCACAGTCTGTCGGTACTTTTACCTCTCTGTAAACGTTTCCACGAGTCCTCGGACGAGTGAAACCACACAATGTTCATTATTTCGCTTGTTTTGCTTGGTAGAGGAGACGAAATGTATTTGATCCAGGAATGCAATGCGCGAGGTTAGGGAATCGAGAGGGAAGCTGACCGACGAAATTGTCGAGAAGCGAGAAAAGAGAGTTGGTGCTGCGCAATCGCCGCTTTGACTCCCGCACGCGCCTCACGTGCGTAGCGACGGAACAGTCCCTGAACAGTCCCTCGATAGAATCACGGGAACGAGGTTGTGGCTGCTACGTTGGGGAAACGTGGGACATCCCGACACTTCTACCCGCATTATTGTAATGGCATCCTCGCTACATGACATTCCCGCAAATTAATGAAGTTCTGGTATCACTTAGTCGCTGGATGACTAGCGTTACACGGTGGTGCCCTTTCATCATAGTCGTACTGAACTACGTTATAGAAACACCTCGTCCCCCGCAGTGCTAGCGAGTTAGCGTTCTTTGCTCATCAAGAAGTCATCCAGGGTTCAATTCCCTGTGGGACCAGAAAGGAACTTGTAGCTCTTTACTTCAATGTACCAGTTCCTATAGGTGGCTACTGAAAAGCGGATTTATCATACAGGTTCTCTAGGCTTTTTGTCTAGGGGCGTGTTTATTGTAACAATAAATCGTGAAT
>NNCF01127944.1:239065-269927 GCA_002313205.1 Laupala kohalensis | reverse complement strand
GCCTTAGGGCCCTTGATCGGAATTGATGGAATACGTCCCTTGCTTGCTTCCGGAGAGTAAATTAGTTTATTGTCCTCCACGTGGTCATACGCAGTTTGTACTGTTTTTTGACAATAAATCTATTATTATTATTACTTCTTCTAAGCACATCCTACTGCTCCTATATCACTAACTCGTACTAATATCCACGTGGGCCAAGTTGTTTGTAAACCCACCTACTAACAATAGCCTACCACCCACCATCTACCTCTTTTCACCACACGTAGATATGCTTCACTTCAAGTTAGCTACATTTCCCATTTACAAATACTACGTTATAGAACTAAAAAACTTTGTTGGTCCCCACTTATTGCAATATTCGTATGAATATTTTTATGGATGTATATAATTACTTCCGAAATATCTTAAAAATTTAACTGAAGGGTAATCCTTGTTTCACTTTTCATACTCGTAGTGTAGAATAAGTAAACATTTCGACAGAAATCTCTAGTTAGGGTTTTCCTGATGTCGAAAAATTGTCTTTAATACGAGTTCCGTCCGTCTGTGCCCATCGATTCTGTCTGAACTGTTAAGTCAAATTCATTCACAATTCGTATTTAGCGTAGTATTTGTTTGTCACAATGCACGTCTTCTGATTTTAAAAGAAATCTTCCATATAAAGGATACTTCAAGTGAAAATCGAAGTACATTTTGGAAATTCTCTCAAAAAATTCCAATTTTTTTCATTAAATTTTCTTACAGAATGTGTGATAAGTGAGTAATCCATCCGCATAAGTAGTGTTGGCAAAATTAAAAGAATTCATTTGAACAGGTAAATACGGATCTCGTTACACCTGCATTGCATAGGCCTCACAGTCTCTCAGAGTGTTGGTACGCCAGAGGAACGGTGAGTCCTTTACCTGTGCCGCTCATATTTATTGTTAGTCAGCATCTGCGTGACAGCGTGGCTTTGCGTGCCGAAGCAGACCTACCTGTACCTTCATTTGTCTTAAGTGTAGTTCCAGCCTTTTCTAACAGAACGAGTCGTCTCTTATTAAAAACTCAGCCGTGACCATCTGAAGCGTGCAAGCATGACCGCGAGCAGCCGCAGTGTACAGCACGTACGTGGACGTTCGTGTCAAACATGAAGTCAGTTAGGTGAAAATACAAGAAATGTGCCGTGTCACGATGGAATAAGTTGCGAAGTATCTTAATTATTTCATGTATTTAAATTGTCGTATGCCCTGATCAAAATAATTTCCTTTGTACATTACGTTACATTGCTGAAATTTGGCATCATGTATAGAAAATTCAGTGGGTTCTGTCTGTGGAAACAATGAATTTGTTCCTATTAATATGTCCTATAATCCATCCAAATCTTTTCATGGAGTTACGGGGTATTCTGTCTTCTCATTGAATCCTTATTGTATTCCATATGATTTCGGATCATTTAAGTGATGTTAATTTCTCTCATACTTCGTCACGCCATCGTTACAGTAGTCGAGATACTGATTAAATTCCTTTGTTAATGCATGTTGTTTCTGATCCTTTTTATTTATAACAGTTTATTTATGTACGGAAACTTGGTACGGTTGTATACATTATCTCTGCAGACTCATGCTTTTCCTCGTATTTTTCCGGTTTGCCTCCGGGTAGTGGGGCATTTTCCATAGGCGGGAGTGTCATTTAATCCTTTTGTTATTACAAATCGCGAATTTTGACTGCACATTATATCTACGAAAATTAATTGATAACATAACTATTTTATTCAAAATATTTATGAGCATTAAATCCGCCACTACCCTTGGACCCTTGTTCGGAGTTGGTGTGATTGTCCCTTGTNGGTGAGATGGTCCCTTACTTGTTTGCGGAGAGTAACTTCGCTTATAATCCCCCATACGGTCATACGCGTTTTTTGACAATAAAGTTAATTTATTTAATCGTCAAGCGGTCAGTAGAGTGTCCTGGGAGGAACTCTATAGTCTTAACACAACTCAATATTAATTTTTTTCGATTCCATTGTTACAATGTAATAATATTTTCTGAATAATGATGCAACAGTAATCTTGGTAACGATACTTCATTTTCGACAGTCCGTTACGTATGACGCGAGAAATTTTTAGTAAAAAAGTTAACTTTTTATTAACATTGTACAGCGATATTTCCTGGATAATTGTGTTAGACAATTGTTTGCGTAACGTTATTTAGGTGTTAATAGTGATATGTGTTCACGCGCGAAATCGACACATTACGTTCAAACTAGGGGAATAATTAATTCGACACCGAGTAATAGTTTCAGCTAGTTTTCCGTAGGGAGAACGCAGAAAAGTAAAACAAACCTTGACGAAAAACCTAAAAATGAATAAAAAGAGAAATATATTAAATTGAAACTTCTTATGACCGGCGTATGAGTAATTAGAAGGATAATTGTGGCGCAAAAGAGTTGCACATACTGTCGCGAATACTTTCAAAAGCGTTCTAAACAATATGCAAAACTAACTTAACAAGATAAAAATTTATGCAATAAATATATTTTACAAACAGTTGAATAATATCCATTTGAGTTAAGCATATACAAAATTTATTAAATATATTATTTAGTGCATGAAGGACACACTCGCAGAAGTGTAACAAAAGAAGATAGTTTCCACATCATTCTTGATTCCAATATTTTAAGAATTTAAATATCGTCAAATTTCTAAAATATCCATAAAACTATACGATTAATAAAATATCCATAAAACTATATTATTAAAAAATTTATAATTACGTTAATATATAAGGCGAAATTCTAGTTTTATATTTACGTGTAAGCAGGTCGTGCACTTAAACATCACAGGATCCCAGCTCTCTCTCTCTCTCTCTCTCTCTCTCTCTGCTAAAAATGAATCCGAAAAAATCAATGAAAATATTCAATAAAAATATACCTCATTATTGAAATAAATAAGATATAATATTTATATTAATATTATAAATCTGTTCTATCATCTGTTCAAATTTTTACGTTGCGTCCTGGGACATACCGTATAGTTGGTTCATTAGTCACGTTGGTTGCACACGAGATAAACGGCAGAAACTTCCTCAATCTCAAATTCTAATTGATGGTGCAACACGTAAATTATTATTATTATTATTATTATTATTATTATTATTAAGCTTATTTACCTTAAAAACTCATGACTGAATAACCATTGAAGATCCTTTTTAAAATTTTCACGATACATTGGGACGACTAATAGAAACTCTCAAGATGTCAAGATGAAGTGTGAAATCTTCGCATGCCCTGTTTGTTTTAATTTATGTATATTTTAAAAGCATTCGTTTCGTCTGTATAATGTGGACCCTTGTTAATCGTTTAGCATATGTTTACGCAGATTTGAATCGAGTTACCCTTAAGTAAACAAGTTGATTAAGAACATGTTTCAGATGTAACAAATGTTTGTGTCCGTCAGCAGTAATGTTGAATAACCTCAGCAATAGTATTCAATTCTACTTGCTTGCCGAAGTGAAAAAAAACAACTTTTTATTTCTCTCGAGTTATGCGAGTTCAAATCCCATGGCCATGAGGTTGAAGATTGCATTGCGAACTTTCTCCATGTCCTTGTTTACAGATACTCAGCGTTCTCTCGACAACTGCAGAGATCTTTTTCTTTGTGGGGGAATGGGATATGAGTCAGACGAATGATGTAAACCTCAAACTGGAAAGTAGTTTTACGAATTTTACTTTTATGTATTATTATAGAAAAGCGGTATTAACCTGCTTTAATTCAAGGGAAGAATTGTAATATTGAAAATAATTTTCAAAATCTCTTCTGATATCTACAAAACTGAATAAGAGAAAGGAAAAGGTTTTTTTAAATATTAAATATCTTAGTATCTCATGAATGTACTTTGAAAATATTTTTCGTATGATTACACTATGTTCACTCTCAGATTCTCATATCCAACGTGGAATCGATGTGATTTTGTGGGAATGGCTCAGAGATAAATTACAGAGACTGTTGGCACTCACAATTAGGACAATAGAATACTGGACGAAGACTACGTTAGAAGAGATCATTTTACATTGATTTTATTTTCTCTATACTGTGCAAGGTCGGCAATGAAATTATGTCATTCATAGAGCATTGAAAACTGATTTTCAGCAATAGCGTTAGGAAGGTCTGCCTTGTAATTTTTATCAAATCATTAAAATGTCGAATTATTGTTTTTGTTTATATTTAAGTTTAAAGCACATAGAAATCTCTTACATTGCGGTGAACCTCACCGTCAGGTAACAGATTAATTATGTTATGTTGAATGAAAAAGGGAGACGGGACCGAGATTCGACCTCGGGACCTTGAGCTTAACGCGCTCAAGTAAGTAAGTTGGTAAGCGCATGAGTGCATTTAGCTCAAGGTCCCGAGTTCGAATCTCGGTCCCGTCTCCCATTTTCATTCAACACAAAATAATATAGTTTAAAACTGAGAAATATGACGTGGAGATACCCGGTAATACACTAAGGTGAAAATAACCGATAAAATATATTATGTTGTATTATTATATTATTATTATTACGTTCTGAATATGTTATACTGTGTGCCTAAAACTCTGGTTAACAAGGGAGATAAGAAGTTTTTTTTTAATTTAAGTTCGTTTTTGTATTTATTGTAAGAGTGCCTTATGAGATGTAAAATTTCAGATACTATGATTTCATTAAAATATTTAGTGTATGATTGTTCTAAACTTAAAATAAATTTTCAAATTATTACGATAAAAAATTGTTTATAAATTTTTACAATAAGTGTTTGATAAGAGAACTCTTCGTCAATATCAGACCACTCATTAAAAGTAAACTATTTTTTTCATTTGGAATTTCTAAGTTTCCACATTGATCCAATCTATTTTATTGTTTTCTTATATCAGTCTGAACAATACATTTTTGTGAAGTAAACTTTTCTTGAATTTGTTCTTTGAATGTTGGTTTTTTATTTCTAGAGTTACGGTAGTTTGACGTTCATTAGTTGAAAGGAGATAGCTATTTGTATATTCTTTGCTTCGAGATACGTGACCTCCATACGTTCTGTCGGCAGAAGCGAGAAATTGTTCTCGCGACATTGGGACGTGTTAGTTAAAAACTAAGATGGCTGAGGACATTGTTTTTATAGATGTATGAATGACAGTTTTTTATCTGTACAAAATAAACCTTCTTAGAAAGTGAGAAAGATAGTAGATATGCTTTTATCAAGATTACGTCACAGAGAAAGCCAAAATATGAATTATAAACCTACTCAAATTTAATGATGAATGTTCGTATTGTTATCTTTCACATCATAAAATATGCATATTTTCCCGGAAATGAACTGCTGAGAGAAGAAAACTCTTCATTTTTTACCTTTAATTTAATTATCGTTAACATTTCTCTTAAACCCTCTTCACACGGATCATTGTACGTAGTGTTTAGTGCGGTACATTCCAGACTGAAGGAAGATTGTATTGAAATTGTATACAATTGTACTCTGTAAGTTGGTTGCATGGTTGCATGCATAGTAGTTGTGTTTTTGCACAATGGCGGCACACTCTGTTTAGTTGAAGTTCGTAAATCAATCATAGTGAATAGTATAGAATTAAATTAACAACTGGTGTGTCAATGAAATCTGTTTATATATTCAGACAGAAGCAAAGTTGAGGTTGTTTGTTGCTTTTCCCGCGGCGTAGAAGCAGCTCATGTATTTATCGTCCAATACGGTGTAAAACGCCATTTTCTGTACCAACAGATGATATCAAGTGTGACTTAAGATATTTCACATTCATTTCTTGTTTAGCAATTGAACGCAAATTGTTTTTAAAAAGCAAATTTGAGGCCCGGAAAGTATGTTTTACGCAGCCGCGGCGAACCTGACGTAAAGTTTGGGACTTCTGTAAAATTCTCTCTGTGTTCTCTCACTATTCTCAAACACTTCCGATTCAGAGGGGCAGTTTTAAAAAAAATCTTGAAAACTGCTCAAAACTTTTTTTTAAGAAACCAGATGTTACTACGCGCGATGTTACAAGTGACAAGAGATATACCGAGTGAACTTTGTTTATAATTGCTTTTAACTTCAAGGTTTTGTGCTTTATGATCATTTTGTGTTTTTTCTATATTTTCCTTTGATTTTGTAATAAAAACGGTCCATTTTGTTTTTTAAATATACATCATTCCCATCCGACAAATTTGATCAGTCATCCAGTCAGTATTTTATCGTATTCTTTGAGTGGACGATAAGTGAGACATTAACTTCACACCTTAATTATAGTTGTGAACAATGAAAATTCCCTTTGTAAAAGATCTACTTCCTCAAGTAGTTTTCAGATGTAAAGGGTACCCCAGGATAAAGCACCCAAATGTGCCCACCAGGCAAATGACTCTGTCCCTTTGTGTATACATACTTACTGATAAAATATCATTATTAATTGCGTTTTTAAGTTTCCTTGCCTTTGGTATTATTTTCTATACTAAAAAATGGTGATTCTCGGCTCTTTTTGTGAATTGAAACCAAAGTAAATTGATTGTACGAGTCGCGTAGATAATAAAACACTCAAATCTAACCAAAAATATTGTTTATAGTGGTTTTTATAGTACACGGTCGCGATAAAAGTCCAAAAATATACCGAATAATGTCAGAAACCGGCCTAGAAATGGACATTTTTGTCGAAATTACTGAGGTGCAGGGGTGATTTTCTGGTCAGCAACTCTTTACGTGCTAGTCTAAATGCTTCCAAACTTTTAAGTGTCTACGTGTGGTGGGCCAACTTGAAAATTGCCAAAACCAACCGAAAATGTATAGAAAATACCTACAAGTGGGTCTTCTTTTCTGCAATATTCAAATTCAGGTCCTATACTCTTCACGTAGTTATTCTATACATTCATAATTCAAAATGATTACCTTTGCATGTAACAACACTTTACTTAAAAACATCTCAACGCTTAAAAGGTTTTCTCTAGCCATTCTTCCAGGCTCCGTGCTATAGACCTCATTGTGAACACTCAAGGAAACGTAATCTTCCCAACATCGCGTAAGGTAACCGTATCACTCCAGATATGTGGAATCCAAATAATCTTTTCAGGAAAAAATACTGTGTTCTAAATAAAATTAATAGGATTCGTCCTATTAATGAAGAAAGTTCAATAATAGGTACATTTTGGTCACTAGAATGACAAATATATTTGGTAATAATGTATTAAATCGAAATTCTAAGTAGGGTTACATTTATTAAATAATGCCAAATCATTTAAGACTTACTTCCGAAGTTGAATATTAAGTGAAAAATACTAATCTTGTCTCAACCTCGTTTGCATTTTCGCATCATTGACACTAAAACCTCTATAGTTAGTAACCCATGGAACATTAAGCAAAACACATGTTGAAACCTGTAGTTGAAAAAATGTTCTCGCAATACGCTGATAAGAACTAGAGGAATTATTCCAAGACGTTGTCTATTTAAGAAAAAGTGTGTATCTAGGCTAAACTGACCTGGTCTTATCAAATTGTATTATATTGTATGGTTAGGATTTTGGGATTGTATTAATATCGGAAATCGAAGGTGGATGTTTGACCTTAACATTTATAGTAAAACAGCTCGTTGGAAGTCTACGACAAAATAATTGTTATTTTGTTCAGATGAAACCTCTCTGAACTGCTGGCGGACTTGAATATTTAAATCGCATATCCATGTATTATTCGGTATTAACCAAGATTAGAAATTATTTGCATGAAATTAAAAGTCGAAGTCAGCGCATTTATTATTTCTAGTAGTCAATAACGTTTCTCAGTTATGACTATTCTGATATTCCACAACGAGTTCATTATACGGTTCTCAATGTAGCACGAAATTAATTTAACTTTTAAAATCATTCACCTACTAAACCGATTTTTGTGCTAAAAGGCAAATTGAGGACTGCATTGTCGAAAATTTTATTGCTGTATATTTTGTCAAAAGCTTTGATAGTTTATGAGGAAAGAAAATATTTTTCCATTTCAGCTCTTTCTTTTTCCTTTTGAAAACATTTTCAGAGGGGTGATTTTTTTGTGTGTGCTATGAACTATTCGTATGTCACGCTTCATTCTGTAACACGTGTTTGTTTACATCTTTTTTTGGATTTGACGCCTACTGACAGAAAAGTATTTGATGTAAAATAGGAAGAATTAGAGAGTGGAGTACAGTGTATTAAAAAACTCAACGTTGTCTTCAAAACTATAATTTTTCTATAAATGGTTGGCTATTACACAACTGATGCACAAACCAGAAAAGTAAGAAAATTGCCGTTAAACGACAAATGTATCGACACTAAGTTATTTTTGGATGCCCTCGTATTGTTATTCGCTGCTGCCGTTATCTATTATTGATTGCTGGCACATGATTTCTGGTTGGGAACATGGGATGGTTTGTCATCATTTGAGGAAACACTTTTGGAAATGGCCACATATTTCTCGCCACTTGATGGTTGTGTACTGAAGACTGCCAAGGTACATGTTTGGTAGAGTTCATGAAAGCCGGTCCAAAGTACCTTGTCACCGTAGGACGGCTCACTTTCGATGCCAGCCAAGGGACTTGGGGATTATTTCTTCCCGAAGACCACGGTCTCATCAGTGATTGAGACATTGCTTTTCCCGAAGAGTAAGGGCAACCATTCATTCCTGATGGGTTGAATCTCGCTGGTGCCCAAAATACTCCGGCAAAGGCTGGAGGATTGTTTCCACTGGAGTTCCAACGCTGTCGTGACATCGTTGGCATTAATCTTGATGGGTTCCATGGCTGTCCCATCACTGCGTGGGGACATATTTTTTGAAGTTGCCACAAATTCTTCGTTACGGGTGGTGGATTGTATTGCGTCATAACTGTGGGCCAATATTGCCTCGGCACTAGAGATTGTTGTTGGTAGTTGCTAACTTTTGATGACGGAAAAGAGTGTTTCGTTACTGATGCTTGACTGAATTTAGCGTACGGCCATGACTGTCCCGTCATTGCGACCGGAGTGAATGGCCAATAATTTGTCACAGCATCGGGGCTGATTTTTGAGGGAGACCGTGAACATTTTCTCTGTGCTAAGGGACTTATTTTCGCCGCTACCCAATACGGTTTCGTCATAGCAGTTGGTTCACCTGTCCAAAAACGTCCCATAAAAGATTGAGGGTTGAAACTCCCTGACGTCCAGGGATGTCCCGCCATTCTTGATGCTGGCCATAACTGTTTTGTTGTTGTAGGTTTTTCTGGGGCTTTGACAGATGACCAAGAGGGTGGCCGAGTGATCTCTGAAGTACTATTTTTTGGCACTCTTAACAAATGTTCTACATGTGTCACCTCAACAGGTGCGCTAAAATCTGCTGAAGGCTTCGAGTGTCTTCTGTCTGCTTGGTGACATGGTTTCAATGACGGCCACGATTGTCTCGAAGCTGATGAAGTGCATCGTTTCGTTGACGGTCGTGGTTTCGTCATTATAGAACAACTAAATCTCCCTGATAACCACGAACGTCTTGTTACTGCTGATCGGCTGCGTTGCACTTGCCATGATCGCGTTATTGCTGAAGAGCTGAACCTACCTAAAGCTAATGATCCCTTACTGGCATCTGTACCATCTACTTTTGTGGATGACCATGTCTTCATCGTAGTTCCTGAGCGACTAACTTTGGCTGATCTCCAAGATGGTCTGGATATTGCTGATAGACCGATTCTTTCAGTCGGCCATGATTGCCTGGAAGTTTCTGAAGGACTGACTTCTGTAGGCCATGATTGGCCTGATGTTGAATGAGTGCAGAGCGACGATTCTCTTGAAGATGTTGTGAGGATGGATCTCGCAGACGGTGTCGTCTTCTTTGTGGATAAAGAGAGATTAATTTTCATCATAGACCACGACTGCTTTTGGGTGACTGCTATAGGGGCAGAATTCCTCTCAGGTGACTGTGCTTGTCTTGAGCCTTCTGACTCTGATTTTCGTTGTGCTGCTACAGGAACGTCATCCGAGTGACTGGCATCGCTACGATTCCTGCTACACTTTGGAGATGGATTACGTGTGTCACTGGATTTCGGTGTACCATTCTCCTTCCCACTAGAGGAGGGGTTTCTCGGTGTTCCAGCCATTTAGACCCTCGGTTGCTTCTGTTTAGGTGCTTGCGGTTCCACCTCGGGTTCAGTTGTTACGTGCTGCTCCATTCTTCTTGATAAGGATCCTCTTATAGATTAATAGCTCCATTATTCTCGATAAACCTCATAAATAGTTGCTGTAGCTTTAATATCCTCTCCGCCCATAACAGATATTTGTAGACCACAAGCCTATTCGTGAGAACAATGCGGTAAATACTTTGAAAACTTAACATATGTGAACAGAGTAAAGAAAGAGTTTTGATCCATATTCACTTGTCTTTCAAGAAGAACCTCATGGTTTTTAATCGGAGGTTCAATATATTTAAGAAAATCCAATTAAACTGACTGTGGTTTAAGCAGATTACACTACTGTTACTGTTTCTCGTCTACTGAATACGGTAAGATATTTTATGCGTCAAAATTTCTTAATATTTAAAATTATTTTAAAATAAGAATATTTATTTACAAATATTTATAAACACTTAAAATTAAGTCATATGTACATGTGGGAAAGTGTGCAGCAAAAATTCAACCTCCATAAAGTGAGGGTAACGCTTAAGTTAACCGTGTCTCCTCTAAAAGAAAGATTATGCGAGAGACACAAAGGTAATAACAGGGCAGAAAATCATTGGTTGATTCATCACGGCAACAAATTATATGATTTTGGTTTGTGTCTTTCATAATATGATAGAATTGAAAAGGGTTTTTCTCTTACAATTAGTTTTCATATCCCTTACCTAAGCTTGTGTGTCTGATGCTACAAGGCCGTCGGATTTCGTTACGCCGGCCATTTAATGTCCATCTATATTCCTCCGGGATACCATTTTGGATTTTCTGTGGACATTATTACACAAAACTTATCATATTGAATGAATTTGAGTCGACAATTGCCTAGATGTTATATTTGTGACTACGTGATCCGTTGCTAGTCAACTGTACGACTACTGTATGATTTTTTTCTTCTGCGTGTCATCAACAATTATTTTAAACATTGGTTATACTCGTATTTCGGTTTCTTTAACAAATATAGAACATTTGATTTATATGTAGTATATAAGAATAAAAATTGGTGATCCGTGAACAATTTTCAAGAAAATCAGCATTTGAATATGAGTATTTTTTCTACAGATTCTGTGAAACTGGTATTTTTATTGTTTGTGTTGCGATTTATCGTAAATGATATTTTGTGAGTGAGAATTATTAAAATATGAAATATCTAAATTATTCAGAGAAAAAAGATTACCCAAAATCGGCGAGATATTGCGTTCTTATATAATGTTACAGTTTTTGAGTTGTTCTTTTTGTTCACAAGAAGAACTAAAGAGATAAAAGTAGTTTTTCTAGTTAGATAACCATATTATATAACGACTTTGAGAGTGAGCAAGGGACTTCATCCTATATTGAAACGTAATGGAAGATCATAGAAAACCCGACAAAGGTGACTTGAACGTACAATTTTTGTCAGCGATTTTTAACATCTAATAACGCCATACAACCTTATGGGTGACAGTCTGCCTCGTAACAACTTCACTTAAACTTTAGGGGGAATCTTTTTCCTTTTTCCTATCGATGGCCTCCATTTCTTAGAACCTACATATTTTTGTAAAGTCCGATCCATACACCATCCATTTGTTAAAATAATGAAAAACGTAGTTTTTGTTTCCTGTTGTCTTGAACATACTTTCTGTTGGAAGAGCATCTGGTTGTTGTAACCATGCTTTACCGTGACATAATTTCCCCTTTAATTGTTTTTGACTGTAGCGTTTGTAAAGAGGTGAGTGGTAGGGGCTATTGTTAGTATGTGGGCCGTTTAGCTGGCTTTGCCGAAGACTTGGCCCAAGCGGGGGTGTTATCGCGATAGTAGCAGTTGGTGATTCTAGGAGCAGTAGGAGGTGCATAAAAGAAAGAGTGTTCGCTTTTCAGTAGTCACAGCTATCTGAACTGGGACGTTGAAGTAAAAGTTACAATCTTTTCTGGCACCACCGGGAGTAGAACCCTGAGTGACTAAGAGCAAGCCCTACCCTCCCATTTTCATGAAGAGTATATTTCACTGGTTTTACAAGTACATTTTCTGTATGAACTTGTCTGTCCGGGACAAACCGCGTCATAGTAGATAACACTAGCAACGTTTCGGCTATCATGCTGTGTCCTTCTTCAGGGCAATGTCAGAGTCGTACAGACCTAAGTCGCTGTCGTACTCTGCCACAGCACGATGTTTTGTCCCGGACAGGCAAGTATCTTATTGACTCCGACTGCGGAAGCCTAAGTTTATACATTTTCTGTGATCCATCTAATTTTATACAATGTATTATACCACAGGCAATGAATAGGGTATGTCCAATAGTGCATGCTGTGAGGTCATATCTAAGCAGAGGCTAACTTACCTCGTCTTATAACACGTGTTCTTTCGGAGCGCGCGAAGACTTGTCCCTTTTTTAGATTTTTCTTTATTCAATGAGTTGCATTATTGAATTGAATCAAGATTTAATCTTCCTTTATGATAGTTTAAGTTCCGCTACTGTTTGTAAAACACTGAAAGAGCTAATAATTAATGAATATCTTTTAATATTTTTTCATGAAATTTAGAACTCAAAATCTATATTCATATGTTTTATTTGAAGTATCTTATTTAATTGAAAATCATTTTCACAAAAACCATTTTCGACAAACGTATTAATTAAAGAAAAATTAAAATTATTTTATGGAAGGTTTTCTTCTGTAATTTTATTATGTTCTTTTCAATTTCCATTCCAAATAATTACTTTTACTCGTGTAAAATGTGGAACTTCTTGGAAGCTTTTTCCCGGTTACGGACAATTCTGACCTCTCTAGTTCTGCTGCGTGCTGTCGTTCACGATGAGGAATAATGGCGGAAATTGTGTTGAAACTGGCAAGAAATCCGTCCATGGCCTCGAAATTTGCCAGAGAAACGTTTTTGGGACAGATAAGAAATACTCTTTACGAATTTGAAATTTTCAATCAATGTTTATTTAGAAACGGATTGATAGAGAACTCAGCTGAAGTGGTAAGTTTTACCACTATAACTGTTTATAAAATGTAACCTATTTTCAACATGTACCTTGTCTTTTGAGCTAACTCAAATCGTGATATATGAGAGAAATGTGTTCTATTTTAATTAATTCGTCGTATAAATAAATAAGTAAATAAATAAATTTATTACTTAAGCAGTACAAACTGCGTATGATCACGCAGAGGACCATAATCTAATTTACTCTTCGGAAGCAAGCAAGGAACCATCCCATAAATTCCGATCAAGGACCCTAAGGTAGAGGCGGATTTAACATTTCAGCGCACTTATATAATAAGAATAAAAATAATTTGATATATGTTTTAATATTAATAGTATACCAACAAATTTGTATTTAATAAAACACAATAAAGTTATTTCAAAAGTTATTTCGTATATTGACTTCGTTTTATTAAATATGCTACACAACAGTAATTAGATATTGTTCGTGAAAAAAGTAGTACCTACTGTGTCTGGATAGAAAATATTTTATTATTTTATTAAAGAATTCACAGCGCAGGAAGATAGTGGCCAGATAGCTAGTACTATCTTAAACTTAATTGGTATCGATTGCTTAAACTTTATATTGATGCAGAAATTAAGAGAGTTTATAAAATAAACTGGTATACAGATAATGTGCATCTCCAGTGTAGTTGAATGAGGAAAAAGCGCTAAAAATCACTAAATTATGATATCGAAAATATATTCGCAAGTATAGAATCTCTCTTATAACCACGCATTGTTTTCGTTAAAAGTGAAAATTGAACACTTGTTGCGTACTGCTAAAGGTTTGAATCAGGTAAATGTAATTTTTCGAATGTTTACTTCAAAGAAAAATAAAAGGCAAGAGAAGGAAAGGGAGAAGACAAGGATCAATTGTTACAGAGCCATTTTCCTCGTTTCGAACCAATAAATCACAGGAAGAAATATTACTAGTGGCAGGTTGTATAAGTGATGCAAACGCAATGAGACGCAGACTGGTGGCCACAATTTGAATCACTGCAATGAGTACAGGTACAGCGATTTTGCGCCGTCAATTTGTGGTTATCTGAGATTTTTTTTCTTTCAGTAATGGAAGGTATTAGGTGTAGTACGGATCCTATAAAAGTCCTAAAAGAGAAAATTTCACTGGGAACAATCAGTCAGGATTCGAAGGAAACCGGAACTGCTGATATGTCCAATTTATATGATTGAGAGCAAGTGCTCTGGACGCTGAAGGCTGAGAAATAATTTTTACGCTTTAACAGTTGGTCTGAAGATAAAAGACATAATGTCAAATGATAAATGATATAATGACGAAATGTCTTAGAAACGACGTCATATATCTTAAATCAAAACTTTTGTTCATTTCCGAATTCATATTACCGAACATAATAATGTTACCTAAGAAGAGAAAACGTTTCTTGTTCTTCTCTTATTAAATAGTGAAGTGAAGAAGTGACAAATGAAGTGGAGGCTGAGAATAGCGGAACGCAAAGCAATGGTTACGTGGTATACTTCCGCACATCGAGAGATTGTCGACATCATGATGCAATAACGGAACAGTTACGTTTCAAAGATATGCGTAACATCTTCTAACCGACAAGAAGTTAAATAGACCGCGGAAACGGTATAGTGTGCAAAGTTTTCTGGAAAAGAGAAAAAAGAGGGTGTATCCAAAAGGTTTCCAGTATGAAAGGAGGCGTGTTATGTCACCCGGACAGATGATAGAAGCTATATGACAGAAAGGAACCGTGTTATGTCACCCGGACAGGTGTCTCGAAGAACATTGTGATTGAGTAGTTTGTGGGAAAGAAAAAAAATTAGAAGACGCACACGGAGATGAGAGAAGGTCGTCTTTAGGATAGAAATTTGTGGAGATCAAACGCAGAGTAAAGAATGAGATGGATTTGAATCAACGGACCGATGCACCATTCATGACTTTGGACCTCCACTGAAGGATTAACTGTTTGCTACGCGAGTATCAAAAGTATCAAACCAATTATATAAGCAGCTATTTTGCAGTCAAATGATGTAGTGTGTTCGCATACGAGCGTGACTGAATTTGCATTGGTTGGCCGATAATGGCTATAGTATCATTATGAAAACATTTATTAGCGATTACTGAAAATAGTTCATAGTTTTAGGTTAATGAGCTTTTCCTTGTAACCTCTACCCTTCAATCGATAAAATTTTTCGAGATACCGAATTAGCAATATTTAAAAAAATCAATTTTACATTAATATAGTATAAATCAGAAGTTCTACAAGTATAAAAATGATACCCACTCTTTCAAATCACATATACAGAGTATCTCAAAAGCCTGTCAAAAAGAAACATTTGTTTAATTCAACATTTACTGGCTAAAACGTCAAAATTACGCAAAAAATAAACGGTTGTGAGTTAATACAGAGGTTTTTCGTTTTCGCACTCTGTGCAATGCCCCTTTTGTTGTTAGCTATCAATGCTGCTTTAACTGAAACCCAGGTAGATGTCACATTTTTGGTAACTTATTCAAAACTATAAACCCTATGATACTCTATATAAAAATGTCTGTGGATTCAATTCTGAACTCGAGTGACAAGGCCATAAATAGTCAGAGGAAAAATATTTTAAGCATAGTAGTACACGTCAATAATATATTTAACTAGTGTGCAGTGGATAGCACGTCTGCGGCCGGAGCAGGATTCCCAGGTTCGAGTTCCGGTCCGTCGCAATTTTCACCTGACTGTTGACGTTGCAAACACTCCTCCACGAGTAGATACTCGGAAGTTCTGAGTTAAAATATATTTAACTAGTTAACACTTCAAATAGGTTTTTGTTATTTTTAGGTCACTCGTACGAAGTGTGTTATTCCTGTCCTGAAACAAAAGAGTTTATGCTGAAGCAAATATATAAATGTGCCATATTTCTCCTGGTTGAAAGGTATATTACCAGTATTTTATAACCGAAGATAAGAACGAAGAATGTAAAAGTTTTCTTGAGAAAGTCCGCGAAGAAATCAAGTATTGTAAGATTCGTTCACACGCAGTGTTTTCGATATCGACACCAATAGTTGATGGCCCCTGAGCGCGCGTTCATACGACCCCGGCGACCCACGCGTGACCCCGTATTCTGAAAATGTCCACGTGCCACTTTTGTCTCATGGAGAACACACAGAAATTTCCACGGTTTTATTTGAAAAAAAAAGACGTTTGTTGCGATATCTGAGATATCCCTCGCTATTTACGACTATCTTCTAAAAATCAATTATGATTCATATAGAAACAAATAACATCATGCATATATTTCTTCTGTGTGTCAATATGTGATAACTTCAACGAGATGAAAATTGCCTTATTACACGTTGCAAATTATTTATTTGTACCTAGACATAAATTTCACTAATACTTACAGTTTGTAGCTCCAAATATTTCAATAACCTATTGCAAGATATTAAAAATCAGAAAACGTCCTATATATTTTATAAAAAACTAATCTTAATTTCTACAGAGAATGTTAAAATTTATGTTAAATGTTCAGGTATAGTGTTAATAAAATGTTAATAATAAATGTTTTTGGAAATGTACAGAATAAGTGTAGGAACGTTTTCGTCAGTATATGAAAAAGAATAGATGTTTTATTTTATTTTCTTACCTGTCTGTTGGGTTATATGTGAAGACAAAAGTATGAAATAAACAAGCTGATCCATATAATGGGTTTTGCATAAGTGGTACCGCCAGATATAAATAATATTTTGACTCATTTTTCCAGGGTATAAACTTTATCTATTAGTGATTAAATAATTCGTATCAAGTCTTCTAAATTTTAGCACAAATCTACAAAATATGCATAAGGACATACAAAACTTCACTGCTTTCTAGGAAAAATGAAATACGGAGTTTGAATAAGAATTGGTGTGAGTGTGAAAGAGAAACGTATCATCTATCCCACCTCTCAATTGTAGACACTAATCTATAATAGACGTTTTTTCATTTAAAGGTAATAGAAACTTTCTCTGCTGTTCCTTTCTTGTGAGCAGAAATGCGAGTACGTAGGCATGCGTGACGGAGGTAAAATTAATATATTAGGTAATAAAGTTTTTTGTACTAATTTCATTTTTACTTTTGTCAGCAATGGACTAATTTTACGGTCCCGTTTAGTGCCCGTTTAATATAAGTTTCACTGTACACAGTCTTCACAATAGTCTACCTAGCAACAGCTTGTCAACTGGTTCACTGCCGAGATTAGCCCTCTTCTTCACTGTACACAACTGCAAATAATTTGTGTTCTAAAGCAATGATGTTAAGACGAATACGCAGCGGGTCTGAAGCACCTCGCTATCACTGCAGTTCGTATATCGGATCTCACGCGCCTCAGCGTCGTAAAACTCCGACGATTTTCCGTCCTTCTCAACCGACCATATTACATAAAAATCTGTGCGACCAAGCTCCTCTCAGTTCGGAATTATATAACTATGTAATACGCTTACTTTCCGTTTCCTTCTGCTTCAGTCGCTGGAAAATTTTCCGTTACTGAGCTCAAAGATGTAATTGAGGTTTCACGGTTTGTAGCCTCGTATTAAGATACAGAATGGGAGAAATAAAACCGATCCGGAAAAGAGATGTAATCTTGACACGGAATTTACCATTGTTAAAAGTCAGGAGAACTACCCTTTACCGAAAATGCTGGAAATGGCCGTCGGTGACATCTATGTAACAATAATTTCAAGATTTGTGTTTGGTGCGGAATGTCTGATTTCTGCATCATAACACGATTCTTTCACTTAACTGTTCATTATGTCCGTTATGTCTAGAAACTGTTTAATTCATTTGTGGATAACCTTACATAAGATGAACTACAGTATGGATATTTTCAGCGAGACGGGACAATTGCACCCACGAACTTGAAAACCTTGTCACCAGTGCATAAGGTGTTCGGTGAGGAGAGGACACTCAGCAGAGGCGGTAAAATGTCCTGGACACTTCGAGCGCCTATTCTCTCCCTGTGAATTTTACCTGTGGAGAAAATTGAAGGGTCAGGTGTACTCAAATAATCCTCACCCACTGGAAACCACCTTCGTTGCTCAGGTGGTAGCGTTCTTGCTCATCACTAAGTCATCCCGGGTTCAATTCCTGGTGGGGCCAGAAAAAAATTGTAACTTTTAACATTCATGTCCCAGTTCATATAGCTGTGACTTCTGAAAAGCCTCGTTCTACTATCCACATCCTACTGCTCCTAGAATATCTAACTCAAACTATTACTAACTACTCCTACTAACNAAAGCGAACCCTCCTTCCTTTATTCACCTCCTCTCATTAACTATCACTCCTTCTCACTTCTTCTACTAACCCCTCCACGTGGGCCCAGTTGTTGGTAAATCCAGCTGAGCGACCCATGTACTAATAATAGCCTACCACCCAACTCCTACCTCCTACTATCGCTCCATGTAGATAAGCTTCAATCGCGCGCTACATTTCCCATTTACAAATTCTACTATAAAAGAACTCACTGGATGAGTTACAGCAAAACATTGCTTGAGGGATAGCAGCAATAGCGTTTTCAGTGTTGCTACACGCGTCTCACAGTTTGAGCGAAGCGCTGCATCGACGTCAATTGTGGTCAATTCCAACATCGTCTGTGATGTGCAGTTCTCCTGTTCATTGACAAGGGTCAATTCCGTGTCTGTCTTCTAAATGTTTTCCGCGTCAGTTTTATTTTGTCCACTCTGTATAAGTATTTATAAAATGATTCAGTGACACCGACAGCGGTGATGTAGTGGTAGCGTCTCAATGTTACCGTTGAGCGGTAGAGTGTGGGTCCAAACGTTGCTCGGTCGAGCTGGGAGATGTTTTCAGCTGAGTTTTCCCACACCTACTCCAGACAAATGTCGGTACGGTACCTTATGTTCTTTGTCAACCCAACATCTCTCCTGCCCAATTCCCTCACCCACGTCATGGTTCGACAGAAGGGCCTCAAAAGGCGTTAATCGCACCATACTGTATGAAATAAATACATTTAAAAAAGAACGAAAGTTCGTCTGAAATATGTCCTAAACGGATCAATGTTCACTGTACTTTAAGTTAAATTATGACATGGAGTTATTTGTCACTTCAAATGATTTGAAGCTGTTTCAGTGCATTCATTCATCTTTTTAAATGGTATTTTTTATATTGTCCATAATGTTAACTTGATTTATGCTGATCATCAGAGATAATGATGTGTGTTATTTTAAGTAGTTATTATTATCTAATCATTCATGGTCTAGAAGATGCTATTTTTGAGGTTTGTTGGAAAAATAATCAAAGGGGAATATAGTTAATTATGCTTCATACATCATTGTGTTTATTTCCTTTGTGTGTGAAGGGTGTACATCAATTTTCTTAATCATCTTAAGAAATGCACCTTGTGATAAATAGCTGTTCAAAATATGCTTAAAAGTATTCAACATGACTGCGAAATTTAATAGGAAATTTTTGTATATTATCTCGCTTCATAATTAATTTTAATTGGGTAATTATTCTGCGTATTTCACTAGTATTACTGTCCGAAATGAACATAATTACGATACGTAGATAGGTTTACTCGGAAACGATGATGAGTCACTGAATTGGTAAATAAACAAATATGCAATAAATTTTACCTTTGATATGGTACTAACGTCGTGTTACAGGAAAAGTATTCCTCGCGATTTTCTAAGGTGATGATTGTAGATTTTCACCTGAGCACAGTTATTCCATTGAAACTTTTTCCATAAGAATAATTAATTCGTTTCTCGTCAGTTACTGCTGGTCGCTGGAAGTGATGTCTACAGAATTGACATGTATAGCCTCAGTTATTAAATATAGTAATCACTTGGGTTAAGTGTTAATTTTGTACCGCAAATATATTTTTTTTGCTGACCATGTATTCTGGATCGGTCATCACCTCAAATATTAAAATGATCTTAATAAAATCTGCATGAATTGTGCGATTATTGACGTAGTGTTATTCTCGAGAAACATTGGTGTTTCTTCAAATATATCCTCGTTTAGAGATCTGAAATTCGTAATCAAAATGGTAAGTTTTCAGAAAATAAACGTTTATTGCGGTATTTTTTAGTTTTATTTCAATTCGGACATGTTGTACTTAACCAAGTGCCAATAATGAGGTATCATTAGAAATATTATTTTCTGGGTTGAAGCCAAATGGTAAACTTACAAAATAACTGTTTAATTTTTATTTTATAATTCGTTTAATAAATAATTCATTGGTCTAATACTTCGCGATCATAAACATCTTCCATTATTCCCCATATCTTATTATAGCAAAATGCATTTGATTTAACGTTTGAGATCTTCTCATGATCTAACCAACATGAATAGTCTCCAGCTTCTGCAATCAACTTTTTTTTTTTATGCTTCGTCTCACCCAATTAATTCTCTAAAGAAATTCGAGGAAAAACTATTTCCCTTAATGTCTAAGTGGTGTTATAAGTGTTTGAATGTGCGATGCCTGACATTTTAGTCAGAAAACTCTTATTTTACGCTTAACGAGATGCAATTTCTACGACACGTCAAGAAAACACATCTAGTATTCTACTAAAACGCGTGCTACAGAGCATCGCTGTTTATTTCACCGAAAGGTCATGCGATATTCATCGAAATGTTCCGTATATTGAACCACTTATACTTCAAGTCATACAGCAAGATTGTGACAATGACCTAATTATGATAGAGAGACAGCGATCTCTACTGTGGGTTGTCCGTGATACCACGAGACAGAAAAAATACTGTTTGGTACCGCCCTCTCTCTCACTCACCGGCTTTGAGGGGGGGGGAGGTATTGTGCTCAATGACTTATGCGCAACTGTCAGCAGTCAGTGAGGGGAATGGATTTCTCCCCACCCAAGTCGATGTCCGAGAGAGACAGATAAACCAAACTTCATTTTTCCCTTTGGACAAACAGTGCATAATAATAATAATAATAATAATAATAATAATAATAATGTAGTACCTATTATCAACGCAACCGGTGTGGTACCGAACACAACGATTAAAGCACTTCCTTGTCTCAAACTGGAAATAGGTGTCTCTACAAAATGCAGAAAGCTGTCATCCTCAATACATGCCGAATCGTCTATATAACTCTAAATATATAACACTAAACACCACACTCTTGGCCAACGTAACCAACCATGTGTGACCCGTGTATTTACCACTCAGTCAGTCTGTGAACTCAAAACAAAAACATAATAATAATAATAATAATAATAATAATAATAATAATAATAATAATAAAAGCTAAACGACTATATCATCATTAAATTGTGAAGAGTAACGAAATAATATTGATAATAATAATGTTTAATATAAACTGGTTCATTATGTGGTTAGGCTCAAGCTATCAGGCCTGCTCTTTTGCTGGACCACCGTCTATAAATGCATAATAAATATACTTACTTAAAAACATATATAAATTACTAGCTGATTATCCGTCGTTGCACGGATTTTTTAAATATTCTTTAGACCAACGAACCCATTCGCCGGGAGCCACACAGGTCTAATTTTTGCTTCCGAGGCAAGACACAACGACCACAGCGCGGCTTCACTATTTCATTAAACTTCTTGTAAAATCTAAACTATTCGTCCAAATTTTTCAATTTAAGGATGTTTTTAATCTTTTGTAAATGCACAAAACAAAAAGCTATTCAACTTGATGATTGATTTTCTCCTTCTTAAATTATTACCTTAAATTGAAATATTTTAACACCTATTTTTAATAAAGTTTTTTCGACAAAGTAGATTAACCTGTGTAAATAGACATGTGCTGTCGCGAACTTTTTCGTAGAACTCTTTGAGGCGAACAATATTCCCACTCATAGTTGTCACCCATCTCTAACCGTTTAGGCGGTGTAAGCGAATAAACATCTTTTTCTTTTCACGCATTTTAAATAAAAGTTAGCCTATGTTCATCCTGGACATATAAACTATCTCCTTGCTAAATTTTATCACGATCGATTCAGTGGTTTAGTTGTGATTAAGTAACAGACAGACAGACACGCTTTGGCATTTGTATATTAGTATATATGGATATCACAATTATAGGATGTCTACTATAATTACTCTTCGTAAGATCTCTGGGTGTGTGCTATGAGCGCTGTAAAGGCAATGGCAGTTGATGGGACGGGGAGAGGGATGGAAGGTGCGTGGGTGTGTCTGGATAACGAAGCATAGCCGGTCGTCGGTCGCTCGCCTGGTGGAGGGTCGAATACATAAGAGACGAGGAAGAGCACTGCCCTTCTAGAAAGTTCTTCGATCCTTTCGCGTGGGTGACCCGTGCGTGTCGCGGTGACCAGGATACTACGAGAACCTCCCCCCCCCTCCCTTCCCCATCTCTCAGTCTGGAGTGATTAGTATCGTGCTTGTACAAGTATTTTAGTACTCTTCCTAAAAGTACATCCTTACGTTTTATATGGTTTCCGCTGATACGAGTTTAACATTCGCTTAAAAGTAAATTCAAACTGAATTACTGCGGCTTTCAAATGTCAAGAATCATGATGTCATTACCCAGACGCCCCAAGTTTTTTTTTACAACTGATTATACTCACAAATTGTGCCAACCATACATCGATACTATTCCTGTAATTATGTTCAAGAACGTAAATCAAGACTGCTTATGAGTGACTCAAAAAAATAATGAATGAGTCAACTCGAATGGTATAAAATATGGTATTGCATAAACTTTAAATTTAATTATCACTTAACATTGGAATTTTATTTTTCTAGAAAATATTTCAATGAATATTTTGTCTTCATTTTTTATAAAATGTTTCAAAAATAATAATTAAATTACTGTGTATAAAGTAAATATAATTGAAAATCTTGTGGAAATTCTCTTTCTTATAGTTAGGAGATAACAAATCACATTAATAACTTTAAAATTACTTTTTCAATTGAGCGTTGATTTGGTTAAACTATTTTGGTTTAAACCATTAGTTAATTCCTAATTTTTATTGGAAAATAATTGTATTTTATTTTTATTGTTTCTCTTGTTTGTACTGTCTTATATTTTGACTGTTCAATGACTTTTAATCCGGACATTTTAGAAATCAAAATACATTAATGGATTAATCTGTTTCCTGGTTGAGGGGTTAACAGCAATTTAAGAGAGATATGTTTATAGCTATCAATGGATAGAACAAACTCAGGTTCCATCATCAGTTCCATTACGTCACATTCTCGTTGCTAGTGACCTAAGAGTAAATGCAGAGAGACAAAATACAGTAAACTGTTAGGTTTACTCTTGATTTTTTATTGAGATAAGAAATGAAAAGAAAAGTGTTATCTGCAAAATAATTTTATAATTTGTAATTATCTCACTATCAGATTAAAAATGGTAGAATGGTATGATTAGTAATTAATATTTTTAGTAACTGTTTCGAAAAACCCAACATACACGGTTAAAACGATCGTGCAGGTAACGGATTTCATAACACCTGGAGCGGGCAGTCAACTCCTGTTTACAGGTGTGTCTTGCGCCTGCGCAGTTCTGCAAAATTGAGATTACAGCTTAAAGGATATATTATATTAATCCCGTGGGAACCCACGAGATGACAACGTTCTGGTCCCGCCGAAAATAGTTGAAGAGAATTAGTTCCCACTTATACTAACAGGGAGCGCCAATAACCGGAGTACTCTAGACTGCAGGGCCGACGACAGTTGAAAATCTTCGCCAGCTGTCGTTTGCGAGGAGCCAGAGGAGGAGTAAGATACGTATTGTATCTTTATTCAATTCATTTTTGGTCATTTTTCCATACTGAAACAACAAATAACTATTCGTATTATTGAATAGTGTGAATTTACCTTCCTTTTCAGTGCATTATTGATCTAACCAATAAAAAGTCATTTTGACAATGAAACAGTGTTTTTGTATAACATCCAATCATATATTTTTCCTCAACAATAAGCTGTTTTTATTGACTCTTCCTTAATCTTGTTTGTGAATTGTTAGCAGAGGTTTGCTGTGTGCTGGAGAGGTGAACGTGTTTGGAGCTCGTATGTTTTGTGTAAACAGTAACATTTTGTTCTTGGGTATGATATGCTCACGAACGTGAATATACCAGTAATCTGGTGAATTGTAGTGGGTTTGTGATAATTGTAATCCTTTGTAGACGAAAAATAACTTTTTTCATGTATTGTATGGAAGCAGGATAATAATTGATTTATTCTCCGGAAAGGAACAGGAGAACCCATGCCCATATAGGTGGAAAGATACAAATAAAATAGAACATAACGTGATTTGTATGGTACTAATGAGATTAAGAATTTAAAAGTTTTTATCCAGTTCCTCTACTGATATGCCATTACAGTTGTAAAATAATATTAAAATAAGATAGGCATGATTCGAAAGTGTTGTTCTTTACCACAACAGATAATTGATGAAGTAAATAAGATACAAATAAAAACAAAATTCGTGACAAAAGAATCGCAAGGACTGAATTCTGGGAGACGTTTACGTTGTAGTTCCTTGTATCACCACTAGGTGGTTGTAACTGTTGTACGAATCATTCGAAATCAGTTGGCTACGACACAGCCGTCGCTCATCTATCATTAAATATATTTTTGAAGTATATGAGAGTACTCGTCAAGACGTTTGACGTAAGTCTTGAGAAAAATAATATTGATTTCTGAAACTTGCGTAGAGCACATGAATCATCTAATCGTGTACTCTGGTATGCAAAGTATGTTGTTCGTATTCAGGACCGTGTTTAAAATTTTTGCCGACCAGGGCCAGGCAAGAAAAATGAGGCTGCCTTATAAAACTGGGAGAACAGTTGCATGTCATAATGCGACAACCATGAAGTAAGACATTAAAGTCTCGGAATAACGTTTTGAGAGAAGAAATTACGGAAATGACAATATTGGGTTTGCAATTTTTTAAGTGAAAACCGACATTATACCAGGATACATTATGTGTTGGAAGATGTAAGGAATGACAGCTACGCGACAGACATGCAGTTAATTATTAGAAAATAGAAATTTTTTATACTTTTATTGTCATCGAACTTACGTAGCGAACCAAACATGGCGTACCAGTAAACTTTGTAAGACGTGTATACCAGGACTTCCAAAATTTATGTTTACGTGTTGTGATGTATTAGTTCTTGAATGACTGAAGTAAAATATTCTAACTTTACGGACAAACTTTGTATTTTTGATCAATGTGATAAATCAATATTTATTTACGTTTTGCTTCATTGTACATCCGCTAGCTATTATATTTGAAACAAGATAAGCTGACCTTGTAGAATGTACAACATTGTGGAGCAGCTATATGATGATGGGAATATCTCACATAGCGCATATCCAGCTTTGACAGTTTTAAAAATCTTCTCTATTATTTGTTTGAGATGATTGAGGGAGACAGTGTTCATAGACAGACAGCATTTACGAGACAGGAGTGTATGAACATGTCTATCATCAGAGCCTGTTCCGAGACTTCATTTGCTAACCCAGCTAAATATATGTTCTTTTTAAGTTAAGTGCTGACTATCTACCAACGTCCTGATACTTTAGAAATCAGATTCTTAGACATGAGCATCGATACGGTTATATTTCGTACGATATCCGATGCGTCGTTCAGAAATATTTGGTCTGGAGAATATTGGGGCAACCAAGCTCCTTGGAAACACATGAATACTTAGAAGACTTAAGTATACTTAGAATTCCTTGGATACTTAGAAGACTTAAGTTGTGAAACTTATGAGTTAAATGGAGTGTAACAAGTCTAAAAATGTTTAAAGAAAACACAAGTAAGTTTTGATACGGAATAAAATTTATTTTTTATGAATTGCGCAGATATTGTTACTAAATACACTGGCTAGGGATTCTGTCTATGTCGAGGTATTTCAAATATTCTAAAGGATGTTTTAATAAATGAAAAATGATCTTGAGGTATAATATGTGTGAGTTTTGACATCAACATATATTAAACTGTGAGTTTTCCTAATCACTCACACCGTGTGAACTAGTTTACAGGCATTTTGCTCATTACGTTTTGTAACATAATTTCCAGTCCAATTGAGCGTTTTTTCTAGGGTTTTTTTACGTTCATCGATTTATAAAAAGAGCTCATTTGGTTCATCGTTACCCGTGATACTTATTTAACTTTCTAAAAGTACAAAACTTCTTTCATTCTCTACCTTCGCAATATTTTTTTGATTTTAAAAATAATAATTCAGGAATAAATCATACAACAGTTTCCATTATTGTATGCAAATATGTGCGTAATTGCGAATTATTCCAAAATCCCATCAGATGAATAATAAATAAATAAATTTTATTGTCAAAAAACAGTACAAACTGCGTATGACCACGTGGAGGGAAAAAAAACTAATTTACTCTCCGGAAGCAAGCAAGGGACCATCCCATCAATTCCGATCAAGGGCCCTAAGGCAGAGGCGGATTCAAAAAATTCAGCAAAAATTCCTAGATAAGATAAAAAGTTAGCTGCGAGTTATAATACTAATAGAATGTCAATATGTTTGTAATTTTAAGCAAAAAATTACATGTAAGTTATTATCGAACTATAGATTATTCTGAGTATAGTGCTTAAAAATTGAAATAACACTAAATTCACGATTTATTGTTACAATAGACCCGCCCCTAGACGAAGCCTAGAGAACCTGTATGATAAATCCGCCTCTACCCGAAGGATGTGAAATACAATTTTTACTGAACGCTTAATAAACAATGTGCACAGTTAATATAAATTATTTGATTGTGAATTCACTTTATTTGAGAGAAAATGAGAGAAAACAATGTTCTTCATAATATTTATTTAATTTTTCCAACGATTCTGTCTCATTGGTTTGTCCGCCTCACGTAACGCAAATGGACTCTGGCGGACACATCAGTAAGCTTGATAGTCACCAGCCATGCGAGTGAAGTTCTACGTGTACAGCAAATTTTAATTTATTTTAAAAAAATCAATATTATCCATAATTTACACTTTACTTGCAACAATCCTCGAGAAGAGTCCTCCGAAATTTCAGATATTTTCATCCACTACTTTTTCTGATTTTCGTGCCACAGACACTCCGCTGAGTACACTTTCATTACTTCATTTTCTTTACACTCACTTTTCCTCGAACTACGTGTTAATTTAAATAGATTTGTTCCCTCGTAGCTTATGTTGCATTGATTAGTAATATCTTTCATCATTTATGAGGCAATATCCTGTCTGAAATTCTATTCTTCTATTTGTCACAATTTCATATCTATACCTGCTTCTTCCTCACAATACTTTCATACAATTATTAGATTTACAATATTTACAATTATATTTTTCAATAATACAAAAATCTCTCTAGTGGATGAAGAGACAGCCTTGTCTCCAAACAAAGTCAATTTTTTCCATTTTGTTTTTTATGTTCTACCTAGTATCTCAGGCTATCTGCCGTTATCTGGATTTTTTCTCTTATATTGTTTTAACTTTTTTTTCAAACATTGTCATATTTTTCTGAATCGTCGTATGCTATTGCCGAATATTATTTCTTCGACATATTTTTTTTTCCTGTTTTCTTCCTCGCTTTCATCTGTATTCTGTTTCATTTCTGCACTGGTTTGCTGGTTCTAATTTAGTCTGCATCAAATGTATGGAAGTGTCTCCACTTTCTAGCTGTTTCCTTCATTATTTTCTGAATGCTCATTGCTCTTGTTACATAATCTTGAAACTCGGCAAAGTTCTCCTTTCCACGAATGTTTACTGTCCAATCTTTATCACTATACATTCTTCGATGCTTTAGTTGCCCAAGCCACATTCCTTTTCCACATCCATCAGTTTACATTGATGTATTGTATGATCAACTGTGACTTCCCCATTTCCACAAATACAGTTTCCTCGTAAATTCCGTTTCTGTCAGTATACAATACAGTCACCATGACCTGTTAGTATTTCTAACATTTTGTGCGAAGGCGTGAACCACTTCCTGTTGACCTAGCTATAACGCACATTAGATGTGAACTTATGTGTGTTTGTCCCTTCACATGCTTCCATACAAGACTGTTTTCCTTTTTAAACTCTCTCTACAGTCGTGTTTTAAGTCTCTGTCAAAGTATTGTCTGTACCTCGCCAATTAGAGGCAGGCGCATCTCAACTCTTTTTAACCTAATATTTTCCTTTGCTCAAATCTCTTCTCCGTCCTCTTCCTTCTTGTTTTTCTCTATTTTCCCTTCATTAGTTTTATCATCTTCCGGTTTTTTTATTTCCTTACTCACCATTCCTTAACTATTTGAGTACTTTACAAATATTTCACACGTTTCTTTGGCGTCAATTAATTTACATTTCTGCCTCATATTACGCATACTCACTTACCTTAGTTTTTGGTCCATCCAATTTACAAGTATCTGTACCTTGGAACAAAAAGGGTCAATGTTCAAAACTTTGGAATACCAGTGAACTGCACAATTGAAATCAGGGTAGGATATAAATTAATTCTTAATGGGACCAATGTCCCCCCATTATTAGTTATTGAGAAATAAAGTTGTCGAGATCTATGTTGATTTATGCTTAGTGCAAAATTTCCTCTGAATCACTGACATTGGATGAATATGGACTTTCACCCTTTTTGTTGCATGGTACAAATGTTCTTCATCTTCACTTTCCTGTTGACATCACAGACTCTTTCTTCATTATTCTTACCAAATATTTCTCAAACTTTCGATTCGCTGTTACGAAATCACTGAACACAGGAACATTTCTTCAACACAAGACGAGGCTTTCAGTCGAAGTATTCCTTGCACTTCGGCGGCACGCACGGCTCTTTTCAAGCCAGTGGCGTACTGCCGTAATCGCCGCGGCAGCTGTAAATCTTGTAGCCACTTTGTAACGGTCATCACGACTTCGTTCCGGGGACACGATTAAACGAAAATAACCCCCAGGTATTTTGGAAGCGAGGGCTGCTGGGAGAGGAAAACGCGAGGCACAAACTCACGCTAAGTATGCATTAAAAGAACGTTACCCACCGCGAGCCATACTCATTCCGCTTTAACCGAGAGGCGGTGAGACAGATATTGTATTAATTTAGCGGAAATGACTCTCACGATGTGCATAATTTACCTTGAGAGAGTAAGACAATGAGCGTATCTAGTAGGTACATCAAGCCCGTGCGACGTTATACTTAGCTAATTAATGAAGAATAAATAAAACGAGTGAGCAGTAGTTATTATTAGAATTTAATGAAACCTTACGTGCTTATTGTTATTATGTACAAAAATCGCCATGGTACATATAATAGGTTCAATTTATTCTAAATAGATTGAACTATTGCATTTAAATTTAAAAATACAAATGTTTATTTTAAATTGAATTATTTTATGTAATTAATAGGAGCCCAATTTTGTTGACTTATCATTTGATTAGTATACTATTTATAGTGTTAACTTTTTCAGAAATTCGGATCATGTTTTACGAGTAATTAACATATCCCATTTAAGGGTCTTTAGATTATAAGTTTTTTAGTATTCCTCCTCCTTGTGAGAATTATAGTTGTATATACTCAAGAACTGCAAAAATTTAATATGATCCCAATTATCAATCATTTCTAGCACAAATGTGACTCTTGTATCATTTACGGAGATGAATATAAACCAGTATATTACTTCATTTTGTTTCCAAAAAATGTACTCAATTTTGCTTAAATTGTCGGAAAATATTATGAGGATATTATTGAAACTGAAAGAATAATTCATTGTTCTATGGTTTTTGCCATAGCTCTACTTATTTCTCAGTTGATACTCTCACATTAGGTTCGATGTTTTCTCGAGACTTATGAAAAGTATTATATTTTGTTCAAAAGTTTAGTAAATTTCAAATTTTGAAAAGTACCGCAGCTTTGACAACATTTAATTGAACTTAAAGTATTTACCTATTTCTAATACACAAGAACACGCGACATACTTCTACACATCACATTTTTATTTTTTATAACAATGTTGATTTTTTTATCTCCTTGTTATATTTTGAATATGTTATGTACCCACATCCTGCACACAACACAAATACAGTTTACATTATTTGTATGGAGTAAAATTATCTCAAACTTTTCCTGAGAATCAGGAAGCGTACTCTTGTGATAGAATAATTATGTTGCATCAGTAATTATTAACTCAAACAAAAATGGTTAATTATAAAGTAGAATTGTTTTGACGAAATTTAAAATATTCCAGTTCAATAGTTACATAATTATGTAAAAAGAAGATTGGGAATAGTTTTATTCTTTTTCTGTACTCAATCATGAATAGGAAAAGTGCAATAGGGAGAAAAAACCGTCTATTTTATATTACATTATCATATTTTTCACTCATCTAATTCGGTCCAATCCTTATATATAACCCTGAAAGTTCAACATCTAACAAAAAAATTGAGCTCATCAAAAGTGATTAGTTGGACAAACAACTTTGGCTAGTAAACCCTCGCTCAGATTTGCAGTCACAGAAACATGAGAAGACCAATCATTGGACCCAGTGCATTGTAAAAACAATAAATACCATATATATCAGTTATCTAGTATTACGTTTTTCTGAAAATAAATGCGTTTTACTTCCTTGGGTGCTATAAGCTATAATTTTTGACATCTTGTGGATATAATCATCAGCTGTAACGCAGTAGTAGCGTCTTCCATTTCCGCTTCTGAGTGGAAGAACGTGGGTTGTCAGTTGCTGGATCATCTGGATCGGTTGTGTACCTTTCTTATTTGATTTATTTACGCTTAAATTAAAACTTTACCTTTCATTTCCCGGTATCTCAACATCT
>NNCF01127944.1:189373-226359 GCA_002313205.1 Laupala kohalensis | reverse complement strand
ACATATACATACATAGAGAGAGAGAGACAAAATGTCGCTCTTTTGAACATAGTGTCCAAAGAGGAAAATGTCAATAACTAAGCGCAGGGCCGACAGGAACCTCCGAACAAACGTGCGAAGGGAGCAGGTAAATCTCCGAGGTGGGAACATGTGGCAACAATCAACATCATTTATTACTCATAAATGAAACAAAATTAAATTCAAATAAACAACAAAGCAACAACAAAAATTAAACGTTCTTCCATCCAAGATAGTACCGTGTTCTCGGATCAAGATAGGCGGCTCAGTGACCGCAAAGTCGAAGACCGTGGTAACCTCCTGCTGACATTCTGGTAAAGTACCCTATGCCGGAGCAAACCGTCGCCTCCTTGCGCGCCGATCTCGTCATTCGTCTAGCCGGCTTCCTTCTGTCTTCCCGTGTCTCTTGCCGCCGCCACCTTTGGCTCCGACTCCTTCCGATTGCAGCGAGCCACACGCGCTCTGTCTCTCTCTCTCTCGGAGAGGGAATTGAGCGGGAAACACAAATCCGCTCATGGGAATTATGAGTTTAATCCCATAGAGTCTCATTATATTCCCCAGGAGATTAAAATTAACCTGTACGTGGACCTGCAATCCAAAATTAGTTTACAAAAAAATTAGAAATTAATTGACTAAAATACATAGAGAATCTACAAGAAGTAAAGTAAAACAAATCATGAAAAAATGTCAATTTACTTAATCATAGAAAATTAATAGTCGTACCAACAAAAATTCAAAATAGTAATAAAACAATACAAACTGCCAAACTTTAAAGAATGGATGTCAGTAATATTAATAAAATCAGACATATAATAAAATTGGAATATAAATTGAAATTCGACAGATACTCTGAACAAAAATGTAGAGAAATCAAAATGAAATATGATATATGTTAACAGTTAATTCAAAAGTCCAAATCTTATATCAATTCAGAAGATGAAACACACCACAAAAATACATGAGTCATGTGGAGTAAGATTCTGAATAAAATACAACTAACAATTAAATTGCAAAATCTGTCAAATACATCTTACTAAAAAAAGATGTACACTTGCAAAGTCTGGGGTGAAATTAAAATAAAACAAATGTACGAGAGTAAAAACTTTATTAAAATATTAGAACGACTGTTCAATGAGATATGATTTAGCGAATTTATTGCAGCGCAATGTGATCTTTCAGTTTTTTATAGGCGGAACTTTGAGTGAAATTAAGAGATTTTAGTGCATTTGATAATTTATTGAACTCAAAAATGGCGTTATATATAGAACTCTATTTCGAACTTCTAAATGTACTATGGAAGGTCTTACAGTTTTAAACCTAGTAGATTTTTGGGATCCAACATAATTTAATTTAATTTCGTTGTAGTGTAAACGGATACAGTTAAATTTATATATTTGTCTCAGGTTGAGATGTTTTCTTCTTAACGCGTTTACATTTTTATCTGTAATTATTTAAAAAAATCGGTCCCTCAATATTTTAAGAGACCTGAAATTCTTTCGTACGCTGCACCCTATGCTACAATTCCATAAGTGGCTAAACCATTAAAGAGCCCATAAAGTAAAATCATCAGTGAATCCAAATCTAAGATTCTTTTAATTTAGCAAATACATATATTATATACTTAAATCCCTTAACAATACAACTCACAGTCGGTGAGAACTCCTAGATACTTTACAGATACTGGGATTAAGTTACAGTTATTTAATCAAAATTATGTGGGGTGCTATCAATGTAGTTACAAAAATTCATGTAGACTGATTGATCTAAATTTAGGGTTAATTTGTTTAAAGCAAGCAAGTTATAGACCATATTAAGGTAATTATTTGTAACAAACGCAGTTTCGTCCCATGTATTCTCTGAAACAAGTAATACGAGTATAGTATTATCTGCATATGATACAATGCAACCACATGGAGCAACATTGAAAATGCTGTTAATATAGATTAGGAATAATAAGGGACCAAGAATTGAACCCTGTGGTACACCTGTTGCTACCCTTTTTGTTTTACTTTTAATATTATCAATTTTTATTGCTTGCGTTCTACCATTTACGTAATCTATTAATAAATCTAGTTCTGGACCACGGATACCTCAAGTCTCTAGTTAAGTTATTTGTTAGTTGTGGTCAACCGTGTCAAAGACATCTGCTAAATCCAAGAAACTGGCAATAACTGGTTTACTTTTATCTAAATTGCAGTATATAAAGTCTGTAACGCATGAAAGGGCTGAAGCGGTACCTCTACCATCTCTAATGCCAAATTGCATTTCAGTAAGATAATTTGTTCTAAGAATATAGAGATTTTTGAAAATAACAATTTTTCGAATATATTTGATAAAATTGGTAAAAGTGAAATTGGCCTATAGTTTGACACATTAGACGTATCACCAGCTTTATAAATGGGTACAATAACTGCACTCATAAAAGCTTTGGGAAATTTACCTTCAACCATGCATAAATTAAAAATATGATCCAGCGGTTTACTTATAAAAATGGATTTTTTTCAATATAGCAGGGCCGATACTATTATCACTGCAAGCTTTATCTTTCAATGATTTAATTGTATTAATTATTTCTATTTCATCCGTTGGATACAGAAAAATAGATCGGTCGTTAGATTGTGATAAGGAAGAAGAAAATGCTGAATTAGTTTGTAACATTACATTAGTTAGATTGGAGCCGGCAGTGCTGAAAAAATTGTTAAATTGATTAACAATATCGATTTTTCCATCAACAACTTTATCAATTTTTCTATTTATATCATATTTTTTACCCAATATCTCGTTCATGAAAGTCAATAAATTTTTTTGTTTTCGTTATCAAGATGTTTCATTCTGTCTTTTTCGATATATCTCTTTGCTTGTTTGAATTTATTGTGAAGTTCGTTAGAAGATTTGACGTATTTGTCTTTTAATATAATGTTATGAGGTTCGCTTCTCCATCTTCTATAAAGCATCCGTTTTTCTCTGGTAAGATTGATCAGTTCTTTATTGATCCAATCATTCCTAGGCTTATTTTTTTGGAAGATCTGTATTCGACTAGCGCTTTGGATAAAAAAATAGCTTATTAAATTCATCAAACTCTCTAATGAGTGATTTATGTCGTTGTTAAGGACATCAGTCCAATTCTCACGATAACATGAATTAAGAAGTTTTCGTTAATTATCATAAGAATTGGTTTGTCTAATTTTTTTCCGCGAACTGATTCGGCTTTTATGTTAACAAAAAGTGGTTCATGGCCTGTTATTCTATAAACAAACTTATGAGCTGTTGTTTGCAAACTCTTAGACTTACATAGTATCTTATCAATACAAGAACTTTTGCCATTATTGTTCATTCTGGTCACTGACGATAATTTCGGTAAATATTGAAATTCCAGAAAGTTGTTTTAAAGTTTCTCGTTATCTTCATCTTTCCTATTCAAAAAATCAATATTGAAATCTCCTACAATGAAATGGTTTTGTTTTGCAGTTTTCTTGAAGACGGAGTCTAGTACAATAAATAAGTTCTTTACTCTTTAGTTCGTGACTCCTATGCATAGCACTTATTTTTATTTGTTCAATATCATTAATTATAACTACTGCATTTAAAACCTTTAGATTGTTGTATAAAAACGTGACAACATTTGCAGTTATATCTTTCTTTATATATAACACGACGCCATCAGATTGGTTTAAACAGCTTTTATTGTAATGCAAATCATAACCCGGAATATTTAGGAAAGAGGGATGTTTTAGTTCCCATGTTTCCGTGCATGCTGTTATATCAGTTTTTTGATCAAACTAGCAATGAGAAGTCTTAAAGAATTTAAATTTTTATGAAGACTTCTGATATTCAGTAGCATTAATATAAATTATCCTCATTGGGTAACGTTAAATTAAGATTTTCTACATTATTGTGTGTTAATTCCGTCGAGTGGAACAAATCGGTATAGTCAGGTTCGGGGCAAAAACTTACAATAATCATCCCTATTAGCAGTATCAAGATTAGGCATTTTGGATAAATAGAAAGAAAAAAACATAAAAATAAAATCAATTGCTGTAG
Organism: Laupala kohalensis; assembly: GCA_002313205.1. Classification (NCBI taxonomy): domain Eukaryota; kingdom Metazoa; phylum Arthropoda; class Insecta; order Orthoptera; family Trigonidiidae; genus Laupala; species Laupala kohalensis. Next base: position 222,300 of record NNCF01127944.1, on the reverse strand, counting down.
TTTGTTCTTTCAATTTCGATTTCGAGGACCTTAACATATATAGGGCAGTTTTTGTCATTCACGTTATGGTTGTGTATTTTAAAACCTTTTCTTACACAATTTATGCAGCTATTTACTTTTTCTTTCGATCTGCATTGACGGGAATCATGAGCCCCATGGCGCTTATAGCAGGTGACTTCACTTTGCCTGCAATTAGCTGCTGAATGTCCAAATATCTGGCATGCAAAGCAACGTGCAACACCTACGTGGTTTTCGATCGTAAAGGATTGCCAGCCAACGAACACACGTCCTATGTTGACAGCTGCTCGTCAACAGGAAGGCGGCAACTACAAAATCCAAGAGCAGTTTTTTGAGGTCGTCTTGGCACCAGTTTTATACCTTACTCTGAAGCCTTGGACATCAACTGATGGGAAATTTGTGTTTATCAGGTCTTCTAGGAAGGTTTGTTCGTCAATTTGTTTTGGTATGTTGTGAATTATTATTTTTGGTGACCACTTCTTATTTTCTACCACTTGTAATTCAGGAATGTTCATTATGTCGTCTTCTAATAGCTTTCTGTCCTTGTTCGTTGCCACATGGAAAATTGCACTTTTGTTGGCAGTTTCCTTGAACTACTTCATCATAATTGCCTTTTTAGGGGGAATTTTTTCTTTGATGACTTTCTCCATTGCTTCCAATCCTTTGTTCTGAAGCGATCCTGTTGGCTTCACAATCACAGGGTCAATTTTTTTGAAAAGTTTTCACTTTCGGCTCTTTTGCCAGTGCTTGCAGTCTTAGCATGGGTTGTTGTCGGGATTGTTTATTTTCTAGTGGAATCAATAATCGAACTAGTTATTTTTTCCATCATTTGCTCAATAGTGTCTTCAGATACTATAGATGATTATGTTTTCGTAATGAGGTAATTTAAAGTACTTTTTGTTGTTGGTAATTCATTATTGATATCCTCTAATATGCTTGCAGTTTTTTTCTGATTTCGGTGATTAAAATTAATGATCGCATAAATAGAATCTGGTGCATTTTGTGCATTCTTAGCTCTTTGGGTAATTGTATTTTCTTCATTTGCCTTGTCACTCGAGTGTTCGCCTCTTGCGTTTCTTCATCAGGCGGAGTCCTTGCGCTGTCAGCTGCGGCCTTGCGCTGTCTCTTGGAGGCCATCGCTCCCCAACGCCGGAACACACGCGCTCTCAGCGCACAGGAGACGCGAACATCAGAACGGAGGCGCTGAGTATACAAAACTGCAGCCTCGAACTGTAGAATCACTATGCCCCAAAGATAAAACTTAAATGTTCAATTAGAGATGTTTACTGCACAAGCTTCACTAGCTATATCCATGATTTTGTTTTATGTTTAAATATGACATCCATGTTCAATGACACATTTTTAAATTCTTAGTATACAATGCAAAAGTATATGATTTAAACAACTTTATTTTCGAGGACTAGATATATTGTCAATTATATTGTTAGTACAATGTTCTGGTTCCCATTTTCAGCCATTATGATGCAACTACTGTCAAAAATTATGACTTAATTATTAATTTATAAAAATATATAATTTTTGTCAGTTGTTTGATGATAGCCCACTGTGCGAACCGAAATGTTGTATTAAAAATATAATAGACAATAAATATAGCCTGTGAAAATACGGTCGTTTAAATTATTTAAAGTTAATATACTCGTACAATGATTGTTTCCTGTTACTTATTTGTGTCTGTAGAATTGTTGAAATTAATTAAATGCGTTGTTAACTCCTTCGCGTGCTTTCGTAATCTCTTCTCTTTAAATTACGCTCATTTGTCTTCGGTATACTTTGCGGGATCGCGATCTCCGATACATACCCCGTTAATGTTAGGAAAATTCCTTGCAACGAATAACCGCGATTCGGCCATGTATTAGCCGCCGCCGCCGCCGACGTGACTATTTCTGCCGTTACGTTCCCTTCTCACGAACACTACGACTTCGTTGCCCTGATGACGGGCTGCTAAAAAAAGACTGGAAAGCGTTTGATGTGGACCATTGATACTCGATTCGGAGTAAATCTGATGCTCTACATTCATGAAAAACCTGCGCTCGGAAGACATTCGTAGTGAAGTATGTTCTAAAGGTTTTTCTACATTTATATGCAGTCGATGTATTAATAATAATTATTTTATTTAATAAAAAAATGTAAATCTTTTTCTTTGATTCAGTAATATTTTTCCATTATCAGATTTTTCCATTATTACCCTCTTTGCACCCTCTCCCTAGGGGTGCCAGGGATGATTTATCTTGACTGTGGGTAGTGTCTGATAGTCAGTCATCTGTGTATCAAGTATGGTTGAAATTGCTCCAGGTATTCTAACAGTTATGGTGGGATGCATTCATAAAACATTCCAACCTCAACTTCTTCCTGTTAAAGGTGGATTTTCGTAAAATCCGTTCTTAGCAGATGTCTACACCAAAAGAAGGCATCTACCTGTCAAATTTCAAGATTGAGAGCTCAATAGTGTATGAGATTTCGTGATTAGTCAGTAAATAAATCTGTCTGTCAGTACTCGAATAGTATTTCACATTTTATACATATAGATTTTATATCATGTGGAATTTGTGAAATATTTTCTTATGTACGCATGTTTCACATTTCAGATATTCCGTTTTCAGAGCAGTAAGACATTTTTCTTCTTTCATACGGAATTACAAACTTCATAGTTTTGAACTGTGATGATTGAATATTTTATCGAGCGGAACATAATAAACATTTATGCTCCTGCAGAATTTTAGCATTAGAATTAAGAGTATAAAGATAAATGATTTTAATATTGATTTATCTCGTATTCTATTCACACTGATCACCTGACGATGGTTTAAAACGAAGTCGAAACGTCGCGTGCTCTTTTCGCTATCTCTCTGTTTATAGTATTCGTCGCATGGAAAGTCGTAAGTCTTTCATTATTTATTTATCTTGTGTTTTTTTATGATTTTATGTTAATGTAATTAATTCTAAATTACTATTAGATACTACTACAATGCATAATTTTGGTAAAATATGTTACTAAAATAAATAATGATTATAATAAGTTTTATGAGTATTCTCAGTACAAAATGGCTTTGCATAATATGTTTCTTAATCCTACCAAATATATATATTAATTATAGGAACAATTTTAGTTCATAAAACGTTTGTAAGAAAAAGGACAGGTTGGTTTTATTGATAAATATTAAACGAAAAAATAAAAAAATATTATGGAACAAATTTTGAAATATAATAATAAAATGTAAACAATAGAAGTATAAGATGAAAAGAGAATAAAAATGGAGCGAGTTTTGGCAGCGAAAATAAAATGAAACTATACATTTTTAATTTTTACATTTCAATAGTCTCTCAAAAGATATCCTCTCGTTGTGACAATAGTTCAAACTTGGATGAATACGAGAACTTGCTCGCACCTTAGATTCCTTTGTTAGGGGAAATTCACTAGCAAGAGAGGGACGGATCGACGATGGACGTACCCATTCTGAGGCTTGAGGTGAGGGGTAGGAAGCAAGCATTGTGAAGACCGAGATGCCGTGCCAGATATAAATACCTCTAGGGGTCAGTGGAGAGGGCGACTTTGATTACGACCGAGGTGTCCGCAAAGGTAACNGGGGGGGGGGGGTGAGAGAAGTGGTTGGATCATTGTGGGAATAGGTTATGATAACGAAGACTCGATGGTGTTTAACAGCAAATGGCGAAGGTACGATTAATTAAGAGGGAGTTAAATATAAATGAAATATAGAATTTGTAAGGAAGGAAAGAAATAAAGATGATTAAGAGACTGTGAAAAATGCAGCTTCATCGAGAGGTAAGACTGCGGGTGTATAACTGAAGGCAGATGAGGTGTCGGGGACACATTTTCATTGATGCCGGAAATGAAATTTGAGCGAAAAGATAGTAAATGCTTTACACTTACAAATGAGACAAGAATCGGGGGAAGGGAGAAAGAGCAAGATCCTAGTGCAAATGAGGATAGGAAATGTACTGTCAATAATCTATATAAATACAAATCAAATGCTGTTCGTTGGTAAGCGCATCACTTGAGAACGGCTGGACAGATTTGGCTAATTCTTTAATGTCCATAATAATCAGAATAAGAATTTTAGGAAAAGAAAAATTGGAAAAGTTGCCCGGTAAATTGGAAAATTCTGGAAAAACTGAAAAGTGCATTTTTCTGTGGGATTTTTGTATGAACTCAAGACCATAACTCACGATTCGAACGATGGATATGCGTAATTCTTTTCTTGTTTTATTCGTTATGGCCCTGGAAAATGTTCCAGGGAGAAAGTTCGGGACAATTTCAAAGAAACGTCGGAAAATTCGGGCAACCTGAAAAGTCTGAATTCTTGTGTGTTCTCCCGGTCATAACTGACGATAGGAACGACATATTTGGTTGATTATTTTTTAAATAGTTTTTCGGTTGAGTTGTGGTTCTGTTGCAAATTCATCGGAATCGTATCATGAAATGAATTAAGTTTCGTCGTTTTTCTCACGCAAATGTACAGAATTACCTACGAAATACTTTGTAGTTACTATATAACTGTTGGTCCCTTGAAAACTCAAAGTGAATGAATTGTCCATTTTTAGTTAAATTGCTTCGATTACGACACAATGTGCGATGCGAAGAATCACAATTCAAGGATCACAAACATTTATTGAAATTTGGATCATTTGTGAGAAAATACTACTATGTATTATTTAATGAAATAAAATAATATTGAAGTAAATTGAATGCAACCCCATCGCCATGGTGTGGATGAGTCATAATGGTGATGCAACTGGCTTTTGGTGGTTGCCTAGAGAGGGAGGTAGAGCAGGTGCCGTCTCCAAGCAAGATGGATACGGCCCGATACCATCATAGCGTGCTCTAAAAAAAGCCACTTGCCATCCACATAATTTGGGCAGAGACCTTCGCAATTTAACAGCCGGTAGACCCACCCCCATCCTTCCAACTGATCCCTTCATCTGCTTGCATGGCTTTCTTTATCATCCGAGTGCTATCACTGTTCCACATAAGATGGTCGGAAAAATAGTAAGACTGAATTAACTCGAACAAATGAAATTACAATTAAACAAGACATGTATCAACATTGTGGAACTAAAACTTTACATTACTATTGGTAGGGCAATAACCCTTTTGCAACGTATTTCTTATATTACCTATGAGTCCTAACTCACCTATAGACAATTGAGTAGTCGGGTCACCGCAATGGTAGCACTAGCGACTGGAGCGAACACTGCTACTTAGGAGAACCAACAATTCTTAGTCAGACATTAGGGCATTACCTACGATCACGAAATCTAGTGAAAGAGAAAAAAGAGCTCTCTCGCACGTAGATGATTCTGTGGTACGGGATACATGGGATCTGTTCATACAACAACAATCCCTCCGAGTGGAGGGAGGGTTTCTATTACACTCTGGTAGTCTTCTACTTTTACTTTTTGTTTCTAGAGGTAAAGAGTAAACGGAAGTCGAATCAAACTCCAATACTCGTAGAATCCTGTATTTATTTTCACTTTAACCGAGAGCTTTTTCGCTCGACTATCTTCAGGTCCGAATAGAAATGTATGATGTTACTGCATTGATCGGTTAGTCAGTTTGCTAACCTACCTAATTTATTTTACCTAGGAAATATTGGAGGTTTCTGGTGGCTCAGGTGGTAGCGTATTCGCTCATCACCAAGTCATCCCGGACTGAATTCCCTCTGGGGCCAGACAAAAATTTGTAGCTCTTCACATTAACGTCCGGTTCATATAGTTGTGACTGCTGAAAAGCGAATCCTCCTGCCTCTTCTCACCTCCTCTTTGCGTCAATAGCTCGAAATATTACTAACAATTCCTACTAACCCCTCCACATGTGCCACATTGTTCGTAAATCCAAATAACCGACCCACCTACTAAAAATAACCTATCATCCAACTCCTACGACCTATCGCTCCACGTAGATAAGCTTCAATAGCTACTTCCCATTACAAATACTACAATAGAATAGTATTTATTTTCTCAGTTTTATAATATAAATTTTGTATTGTGTGTAATTTGCAACAAACGTGTATGAAGATGGTCTACATTCGAAGAATCGACTGTGAAATGAAAATACATTACGGAAAAGAAATGTCCGAAAAACTGAAGTTGTATTACTCTTACTGTTTGTTACTATACATTATGATACATGATGTTTCTGAACACGTACAAGCTTGGAGGAGAAGTAGAAAACATCAATAGAAATCAGAATCACATAAGAAAGCAAATGCCGCCATTAAGTGATAAAGAGACATGAAGCATGGACACAAGACCGCAAGCAGTTTTAAGAGCTTTATTATTCACAAATGAAATGCTGGAATTTCGGTCCACAGCATTCAACAGTCCCTCTTCCAAGTCGGTTGTTCACGCTTGGTCGCACCCGATCCTGCATCGGAACTCCACTGAAGGAAATGTTCGCTCATGTGCATCAGAACCTGTTTAAACGCGGGTCATTCATAGTTCCAACATCGGGCGGACGGCATTTATTTGAACAAACAAGCGCCTTGTAGTGCTTACTGTCTTCTTTTAATTATAAACTTTTATTTCGTGGATAGGCTCAAACCATCAGGCGCCGGCTCTTCCGCCTTACCACCGTCAAAAAAATAATACATAAATATACATGATAACAAAACATAAATAATAATACATATATAAATATATTCATAAACAAATTATACCACGAAGAGGGACTAGAAAATTACTCTACTCTAGGGATCGAACTAGGGATTATCCCTGTATTACAAAGTGTGTGATACATAATAATTAAATAAAATGCAAAATGCATTATTACAAATATAATAATACTATATATATATATATATATATATATATATATATATATATATATATATATATGGGGAATGAACGGATCCAATGATTATACTTTGTGACTTTGATGGATTTAGACGTAGTCTATTAAACTCTGGACAATCTACTAGACAATAAAGGATATTGTTAGTCTTATTTACGAGGTTATCAATTTCCCTCATATTACCTGAAACATAAATCTGTAGATCATTCGCGTACATGTGATGCGAGCAGGAAGAAAGCACGTTAGAAATATCATTTGCGTAAATTATAAACAATATTGGACCAAGTAGGGAACTCCTTAGGGAACTCCACGTAAAATACATTTTGAATTTGAAATATTACTTCCAATTTTTACAATTTGTTTCCTTTCAGATAAATAGCTAGAAATCCATCTTCAGTGTATGTTCAGAAAGACCAATGTTTGTACATTTAGCTATCAAAGTATCGGGATCAAACTAGTCTAAGGTTTTGATGAAGTCCAATAACGTTAGAATTGTTACGTTTCTATCTTCTAATGCTTTTCTAAAGTCTTTACTTTGAGAAGTGCTGTTTGAGTGCTGTTTCTGTCTGGCTGAAACCTGACTGAAAATTGTTAAGGAGTTCATTCTTTGATAAAAATTCGGAGATTTGCATATTGACTATGTTTTCAAGTACTTTAGATGGAGCTGGTAGAATACTTATCGGTGGAAATTCTTGTGTCCTTGTCTTGTCTTTGTCTCTTTATCCCATGGAGGCAGCAAGTTATAATATTGTATTGTATAAACATGTTATAATATTGTGTGTTCTTCAGTGACTGTGCGTAAATTCAAACTCCCGTGTGTACTTTTATAAATCTCATTTCTGATATACAACGTTTGTAATATTTAACTCCTTTGTCCAAAATTAATGTATTTTCTCAATCCATCAAGTGATCATTATTAATACAATGTGAGGTAACTAAACTTTGTTCAACTGATTTTAAATTTCTTTTGTGTTCCTGGATTCTAGTTTATAACCCTCTTTTTGTCTGACGTACGTAGTTAGCGTTACAATAATTATATTGTATTTTGTGTACTACGTTGTTAGTATTCATATGATTTTTTGTTATCTTTCCGTTTCATTATCAAATTGTTCCATTTATTTTTAAATGTTGATATCACTTTCATATTCTCAGACCTACTTGATCACCTGACGACGACTTTGATCCAATTCGAAACTTTGTGAACTATTCACAGAAAATATATAATTATAACTCATCCATAAAAGGTTTGTAAGTTATTAATTATTTATTGAATACGACTATCTAATGGACGTTAATACTAGTAGAATTTGTACAACTAATGCATAGATGATTTTTGAGTGGAATTTGAAGTGGGGCTGTTAGGATACCGGAGGGCAGGGGTGGAGGCAGCAGAGACGATGAAGGCAGGGAGTGAGCCTTTCGCGGTCACACCAAACACTCGTTACGTTTTCCTTAGCGTGCCTTGATGTGATGGACGAGCGAGAAATTGTGTTCTAAATTACCACTAAGTTGACGTCTGCCCAAAAATAACTCGCCCCATTTCCTAGTTCGGACTTGACGCCTGTTTGTTTCAAAGTGTTTGTAAGAAAAAGCTCTCATTAGATCTGTAATTCATGCTCTTTCTTAATTAGAATTATCTCTTTTTTTGTAATTAACTAAACTTACCGATCATAGTTTAGTTATTTAAATTTCTCTCTTCCCGGCTGTTTCTCATATTGACTCAAAATCTTAAAGCGTCAAGTATACAGAAACTGTAGAAAATCACACTATCATGTTTTCCAGTCTTACGAATGATCACTCACAGCTTATTTTTAATTTAATTTAATTTTTTCTTATTTTAATTCAAACTTAAACAATTGACCTTTTTATTAACTCTTTATTCACATGTTGAATATTCGTAATAATACTCCATATTGTTGTTGTTTTTCCTTTCACAATAGATCTTTGCCTATTTCATTCTTTCTCTGTAAAAGTATGGGACAATTGACTGAACTCCTAGTTTTGTTTACGATCTAATATGACCTTCCTAGAACCCTGGGTTAAGATTTTCATTGGTACCTATAACAATAATATAGAAGCCTTTTATGAAAACAACATACATTTACACTTTAATGTATATAAATAAGCAGGTTGTTCATATCATATCATATGATTTCCAAAAAGAGATTAGAGATGTACAGGTTAGACGAGGTGCAAACATTGACTCGGATCAATATCTAACCAGAGTTCGAGTCCAATTCACCCCAAGAAGGAAAACGCCAAGAATACCACCAGCAGTCCAAAAATTCAACCTAAAAAATCTAAAAGAATCAGAAACAATAGTCAAATGGGAAACAACTCCTGCAGCTAACTGGGAGGAATTCAGGGAGAAAATAACAGGAATAGCCAAAGAAGAAATACCACTGCAGAAGAAACAAAAACATCCATGGTGGAATAGGGAATGTGAAGAGGCAGTTGAATCACGCAGTGAAGCTTTCCTGAGATACAGTTCAAATAAAAGCGAGGAAACTCACCAAAACTTCTTAAAAATACGTAAAAATACAAATAAAGTAATTAGACAAGTGAAAAGAAAATACATAGCTCAACAGTTAGAATCAATAGAAACAGATTTCAGAAACTACAACACACAGGGATTTTACAAGACTTTTTCAAACCATATCAAAGGGTATACCCCTCAAAATGTATGCTTTCGTAAACCGGATGGGAATCTAGCATTAAATGATGAAGAAAACTGTGAAGAATTAGCCAAATATTTTGAAAATCTCTTGAACTGCCCAGAGCCATTAGAAGCTCTCACAGTATCCAACATCTTGGTTCCGGAACAAGAAGATTCTACACCACCATCCGAGGAAGAAATTGTGAAACACATAAAAAATAAAAAATTTGAAAAATAACAAAGCATCAGGCGAAGATGGTATTGTAGCTGAGTTTCTGAAACACCTAGGGCCCAAGTCAAGAAAAGAGCTAGTCAAAATTATACAGAATATATGGGTCACTGAAGAAGTACCAGATGATTGGAAATGCGCCCTAATTCATCCATTACATAAAAAAGGGGACAAAACAAATGTAAATAATTTTAGAGGTATTTCTCTACTTCCTGTAGCATATAAGATTCTATCAGCTTGTATTCTTGAGAGAACGCAAAAACAATTGGAACCCAAAATCTCTGATTTCCAAGCTGGCTTCAGGCCAAACAGATCATGCTCAGAACAAATACTGAACTTGAAACTGATAACAAAGATGAGAAAAATGCGTGGAAAACCAACGGTTTATGTTTTTGTTGATTTCAAGAAGGCCTACGACTCAATCCACAGACCCACACTTTTTAAAATTCTTGAAGAAAAAGGACTAGATAAGAAAACTCGGAAAATAATTGAACAAACATTAACAAATACAATATCCAAAGTAAAATTCATGGGGAAACTTTCAAAACCGTTTGAGATAAAGACTGGCGTCAGACAAGGTGATGGTTTGTCTCCGTTGCTATTCAACATAGTTCTGGATAGAGTAATGGAAGAGTGGGAAAAAAAACTCAAAGAAGGAAACCTCTGGAAGCCAATCTCACTTGGGACTAAGAAAAATAATTTGCAAATACCTTACTTGGCTTTTGCAGATGATCTTGCAATAATGGCAGACTCGGGCGAAGTTGCAATAAAACAGATAGAGACTCTGAAAGAATGTGCAGAAAAGGTTGGTTTACAAATATCCTTTGAAAAAACAGTGTTCACAACTACAAACCTAGAAGTTCCCAGACTACAAACCAAATATGGAACAATCAACAGGGTGCCGTTTTTTAAATATTTAGGAGAAGTTATTTCAGAGAGATTTTCACAGCAGGATAGAATAAAGAAAGCTCGTAAAGGCCTAGGGCTTGTGCAGTTTATTTATAATAAAAAATGCTTGTCTCTTCACACAAAAATTAGACACTATAACACAGTGATCAAACCATCAATGCTTTATGCTAGTGAGACCCTGAACCTCAACAGGAAAGCCGATTTAGAGAATTTGAAAAAGGAGGAAAGGAAGATAATAAGAAAAATTCTCGGTCCAAGATTGACGGAAAATGGTTATAGATTACAAAAAAATACCATAGTTGAGCAACATTCAAATATTGTAACAGACATGAGAAAAAGACGTCTAAAATTTTTTGGTCATATCATGAGACTTCCCGATCATAGAATTACAAAAAGAATGGTAAAATATGTAGCTTCGCTTGTCAATGGAGGGGAATGGATTCAAAACGTTAAGAAAGATCTAGTTCTGGCAGAAATTACTGATAATGAAATTACCAATCGAAATAGTTTTAGAACAAAAATAAATGAATGGGAAATTATTCCAGAGGTAAAAGCTCCAAGAGTTGGAACAAGATGGAGTGAAGAAAGAAAAGCTGCATTTTCTCAAAAGATGAAAAACTGGTGGGCAAACAGGAAAAACAAGAAAAACACCAAGTCCAATAATCAATGATCATGAATCATACTCAGCGTCTTCCGCTTCGGGAGCTCTACGGCTAATAATAATAATAATAATAATAATAATAATAATAATAATAATAAGCAGGTTTCTTTTGTGGTTAGACTCGAGCTATCAGGCATGCTCTTTCGCCTGACCATCGTCAAGGAATACATAGTAATCGTTCATCCATACATCCATATAGAACTCCAGGCTATGGCAGTGAAAATTCACTGCGTACCACCTATATCCGTGTGTTAAATATATCTGCCTCCGACACGAGATTTCTCGGAGACTTCCCTCAGGGATTTAATTCGCCAGCTGCCTCAACCATTCCTCCTCCTTGGAGATTTCAACGCCCACATATTACTGTGGGGTTCGTCGAGCGATTGCTCCAGAGCCAAACTGCTGAATTATCTTTCCGTGCGTTAAGATTTACGTATAATGAACACCTGGGAGATGACCAACTTCGCGTTTGCCACAGGATCATGGACTTCTGTAGACCTGTCAATTATTTCCCCTGAAGTTGCTGATATCTTCCACTGGAAGGTAGAAGATATGCATTGTAGCGGCTATCATCCTATGCCTGTCCTTGCAGGAACGTGCGACTGTTTCCTAGTGCAAGCTTCAGAAATGGATTTCTCAGAACGACTAACTGGACCTTGTACCGTTTTCTGGCTGTCTTCAGAGAAATGAGAAGTGCCCAAGAGAGGGTCCACCTTGTGATCTTGGTGATCCATCACGCCGCTGAAGAATCCATTCCGAATACGTCTATGTTTCCGCGTAGACCTCATATTCATGTCCCCTGGAGGAAAGAAGCGTGTCATTGAACCATTCGGGCGAGGCGAAGAGCATTGCGGGTATTTAAGGGTAGTCCATCTCCGGATAACCTCGCCGCATATCGGATTGCTAGAGTAAAAGCGCAAAGAATCATCAAAGAATCTAGATCCATCTTCTGGAAAGAATATCTAAGTACCTTTAAGAGAACAACATCGTCCACTAAAGTATGGGAGCCAATCCGAAAGATATCTGGAAGGTATTCTCGAGTCACAATATCTGGACTCAATGAACAGGGTCACGTTCTCACAAACAACAGAGAGATGGCAACAGTGATGGCTGAATACTTTGCTGGTCTAACATCTACAGCAAACTGCGATCATGATTTCGCGAGGAAAAAGGAAATAGCAGAGAGCACATATTTTGACTACCGTACCACCAACTACAACTCTTCCTTTTCAATGCGGGAACTTGAGTCAGCTCTAGCGACAGTTCCCGACACTGTTCCTGACCCTGATTCCATTCACTATGAGATGCTCAGACAACTCAGTCTATAATCCAAATAATACCTTCTGGATACCTTTAATTTTTCAAGATCCTAGGGTGTATTCCCTAATTCCTGGGAGAAAGCAACCTCTATTCCTCTACTAATACCCGGAAAGGACAAAACGGCTATCAGTAGTTATCAAAGTATCACCTTGACGAGTTGCGTCGGTAGAACTCTGGAGAGAATTATCAACTGACATCTCGTCTGGTATCTTGAAAGGCATAACTTGCTAAGTCGATTTCAGTGTTTTTTCAGGACGTTCCATGCAACCCTGGACAACTTACTTCTCCTGGAAACAGCAATCCAAGGTGCCTTCGTCTGAAGACAAGTCGTAATATTTTTTGACATCGAGAAGGCTTATGACACTTCTTGGCGTCGNTCAGTGTTTTTTCAGGACGTTCCATGCAACCCTGGACAACTTACTTCTCCTGGAAACAGCAATCCAAGGTGCCTTCGTCTGAAGACAACAATTCGTAATATTTTTTGACATCGAGAAGGCTTATGACACTTCTTGGCGTCGTGACATTTTAAAATACTCTATGCCTGTGGATTTAGAGAACATTTTTCTCTGATGTTACAGTCATTAATTGATCTGCTTTCCTTCCGATACAGAATTGGAAGAGACACTTCAGATCTATCTTCAAGAGAACGGTGTTCCTCAGGGTTCAGTTATGAGTGTGATCTAATTTGCTGTGGCCATTTACTGCATTACATCTACTGTAAAGAGTCCTGTCCTACACTATCTTTTTGTCGATGACTTTGCCATCTTTTGCTCGTCGCAGAGTGTCACAATTGCAGAGAGTCAAGTCGAACTCGTCCTCAATATATTGTACCAATGGTCTCAAACGACTGGCTTTTATTTTTCTGCTAAGAAAGCACACTGTGTTCATCTCCTGCCAGAACCTAACCTCGTCGTAGGAGACAAAGTTCTAAAATTGTATCCATCAGTAAATTCTTCCATTAATATGTCTCATCTTTGATCAGAGACTTAATTGGCTTGAACATCTTACCAACCTAAGAGCAAGAACATTAATGTCTCTGATAATATTGACGTGTCTGAGTACCAGGGAATGGGTCGCTGATCGCTCCTCCTTGCTCCAGTATTATCGAGCATTTGAAATATTTCGGCTCGATTATTCTTCCTGTTTCTATTTCATTCTTCCTCTTCTTCCATCCGTTTCTACAACAACAGACTGAGAGGAACCAAACCATTTGGATATCGTTCGAAATATATTTTGGAAACCTTGAATATGTCGTGAGCAGGGAGGAACTATGTAATCATGAGGCCCGTCACACACCACACGGACACCAATTGTCGTGTGGAGGAAGAAATGCTTCTAAACAACCCCGCACCAGGGCACCAACTGTCATGAGGAGGAAGGGTGCGCCTTCAGTTTAGTTACGCAAGCGCCGTGATGCGACGTGACGAATCATCTTATTCTGACCCGACGGTACTTGGCAAAAGGGAAATTGTTCTCCGACTCTTCACTAGGAAGGGCGTTTAGGCTGGGAAGCTAATCCCTACTTCTGATTGGCTTCGAGAAGAATGAGAGGGAGCAAATGAAATAGGGATTGTCCGGTCATGGCAACAGCAATTTTATTGTAGCTATTCATACACTTACACAGTACCTCCGGACCGACGCCCACAGGCNCGTTCAGAACTTCCATGTTAACGGAATAGTCAGAAGGTATAAGTACCGTGAAAGGGGACGGATCAGACGATAGTCAGGTGAAGGAGTGAGTTGCTTGGGACCGTGAGGTCAATCCAACAACGAGCAGTGAAGGAGAGTTGCCAGGACCTAGAGGTCGAGCCAAGCAACGGTTAGGGAAGGATAGTTGCCGTTACTGACGGGTCTAACGAGACCGATGGTGTCGGCTCCTCTGTAGTGTTCCCCTGTAAAACCTGTGGCTACCATCTTGGCAACATGTGCAGCGTTTACACTGCTGTTTGCTACCCTATATTGAGAGCAACAAAGTGATCCCGCGGATCAGATTTCCTAATTTGCTCTGATTTTCTAAGTGCTCTTCAAGCAATTCATACTATGTATCTAGCTGATAAGCTGATTCAGAACATCCAGGATGTATTTTTCTCCCTCCAAAGTGACGGAGAGTACATAATATTTTGCTGGATTCCCGGACACATAGGAATAATAGGAAATGAGGAAGCAGACGTTTCCGCGAAGACGGCATACCTCAAGAATCGCGTGGATATCTTCACGATTCCAAAAAGGGATCTCCTTAATTCCATCAAGACAAGGATTCTGAGTGAATGGAACAATGAGTTGTTGGCTGTTGAAGGGAATAAACTCCGACATATCAAATCCTCTGTTACGTCATGGAGCAGTTGCTGTAAGTCAGCCAGACGCAAGGAGGTCTTGCTGACCCGCCTGCGCATGGGACATTGTCCTCTCACTCATCGGTATCTCTTGCTACTTGATGATGAACCCGTTTCTGAAGAGTGTAGCCCTTCTCTGACTGTGTGTCATGTACTCATGTATTGCAGAAGATAAACGAGAATACGGAGATAAATTGGTCTGTCTGCAGATTTACCAACAGTTCTCGGAAATGAAACGGATGATATTAATGAACTATTGAATTTTATAAATAGATCAGGGCTCGTCCTACAAGTTCTCGGGAGGATTTAAATTATAGTTTTCAGAATTTACTTTTTTATATAATGTATAGGGCAACTTTATACTGTCCTTTACTACCATCTTTGTATTTAGATATTTGTTGAATTCAGGAGGGTTTTTAGTGGGTATGGTCGAGGTATTCGGCGAGTCCCACACACGGGGAAGAGTCACTACGGCTCTTCCCTATGGTGCGAAACTGCTTTCCCCCCCACCTGCAAGAGCTCTAATAACCTGGACGTTGACGAGTCCTAAAGCCTCAAGAAAAAATAACATACATGAATAACTATATACGCATAAATATATACATTCATGAACATATACAGAATAATAAATCTTACATGCATAAATTACATCACAAAAATAGGAGAATTAAATACTCTGGGGTATCAATCTTGTGATCATTCGGAGATTAATGATAAGAAATTGAGGAAAACTCGGGAAGAATAAGGATGACGGCTGAAGACCGAACACAAATATTAGATAATATACTGGTGTATTTTTTATATATTGAGATATATTCGTTGAGGACTGATGAATCCTACTCTTCGTATTTTTTTTAACGCGGGTAATTAGAATCACCTTAAAATACTTCCTGTATTTTATTTCACTCTTGTTCTTTAATTGGTATGGTTTTGGTGAGTAAGTAAGCTGTGGTTGACTGTGATCGAATTGCAATGTTTCCTAAAAATGGTTTATCTATGGAAACCTTTGATGATATGAGGAAATGTGATAACAGAAGACGTATATACATTGAATCCAACAAGTGATCAGTAATATCAATAGTAAAGCTATCTTTGTAAAGCTAGGTTATCTATATATGGCCTAGCTTTACAAATAAATTTTTATTATAGATGTTATTAAACATTTGTTGCAAGGTCGGATGACAATGATGTACACTTAAAACAAAATGGACACACGATTTTTAAGGGAAAAGTGAAACGACCAGTGTCAATGTATTAACAAGCACATCATGACGAGAAAAATGAATCAGAAAATTACGAAAGAAGTTCATTGAAATGGGTTTTATTTCCGTAAATCGTTTGTGTAGTTCTGACATGTACCTTCAGGCTACCTGCAAAACTGTCCCTTGGCCTTTATCTACCCCTTTATGTTCCCACATCCGATAAATTGCGAGGATCCATTAATGTACACATAAAGGGTGTCATTGCCAGTGAATGATAAAGTCACCAAATTCGTAAAGGAGTAACATGCTTCATATGTACCAGAGGGAAACTTGATCACCCACATGTTAATTTAAAATGTGAAAACCTAGTTGAATCAATAGTAAAATATTTTGCCGTGGTGATGAAAATATGAGTTTTTTTTATCGAATATCTCATTGTTAAAGTTATCTTTTCTCAAGCTTCATCTCTAACCAATTGTCAAAAATGAGGTATCATATCAAAGTTTTCTAGATATTGTGACTTTAGGTTGCAAAATCTCCGCCGTACGCGCTGCCGCCGGCGACTCCGAAGATCTCCCTTTCTATTTTAGGGAGGGGGTCCGAATACTCCGCTATACGAGGGAGCCGAAGGAACTACATATTGCCACATATGGAAGCATCATTAGAAGAACACACTTAAACACTTTTTCAAACATTCAATACACATTCAAATCAAAAGATCCACAACAAATGAAACAAAAAGCAAAAAAAAAAAAAAAAAAAAAGATAAGAAAACAACCTCCAAAAATGCATATACATTGCCTCCGTGTGCCCTACACGTGAAGAAGATATATGATAACTTTCGGTCAGGCGAAAATGGCGGCGAATCGGGAATCGAACACGGGACTCCTGAAGTGATCGCAGAGATGTCAACCAATACACCACCCGTTCGCCTTCCAAAAGTGAACACTATTTTCACTCAAACCACCCTGTTGTGGAAGGCGAACGGGTGGAGCAGTGGTTCACACCCCTGCGATCATAGCAGGAGTCCCAGGTTCGATTCCCGGTTCGTCGCCATTTTCAACTGACCGAAAGTTATCAATCCCCAAAATTGTCCTAATCTGGACTTCATCTGTCGGTCGCCATACGCTCCCGTTCACCCGTACATCGGAAGCAGAGCGGCACAAGGATATTGGTGGAAAGCCGAGGGTCCACCTCTCGCGGGGATCAGGTACCTCTGACAAATTCAGTGTGTCCGTCATTCGGCAGAGGGCCGATTCTCATCGGTGCCCGAAGACATGCTCACCACGTGCCTCGGCGAGGCTTCCGTCTAGCCAACTCCTCCACCGGACTCCCAAAAAGCATCAGCGCGAGTGCCGAAAAGCATCTGCCCCTCTTATTAAACCGCTGCTCGCCGCCTCTCTGCCGTCGTTTCATTGGCAGTGAGGATTCGAGCTCTGCTGACCATCGGTGTGGAGTCTCGCCGGTGAACAGCGTGCGAGAGGAGCTGGGAATACAAATGCCCGGTCATGGAATATTATGGGGTAAATCCCATATTATGGGGTAAATCCCATGAAGAATCAATATAGTCGAAATCGTATTCTTACATTTTAACCGTGAAATAATGTAATTTTGTTTCAAAGACAAGATTAATTTTAATTGTAGTCTACAATAATAAGACTATTTGGAATGTCTGTAGTATGGGAATCGGAAATCAATCGAAAAAATTGTTTGACATTTCAAAATTCTAAGATAATCCGTAGTTACGTGCATATTAACATACAATACTGTTTTCTTAGGGGTGTTTAATTTTTTTATTAAACAAAAGAGAAATTTTAATACCACGAAAGCGGAGAATAATTGAAACTAACATGATTTAGAATATTATATAAGAATTCCTTCTACCGCCGGACAAAGTGAGCTAAAAAATCCAGAACTAGTAACCCACGGTGGAGTAAAATAAATCAATTCTCAGTTCCAATTTTTTAAAATGTAGATGCAATTTTGTGTATGTTTGATTAGCAATTCAATAGGCAATTTTTAATTTTTATGTTTTATTTGTGAATTGTTCTAAACTTTTGAATGTCCGGTAATGATTGATTTAAGTTTTTTTTTAAATCGGGGGCAACCCCGGGTAGTTCTGCTAGCAAGTTCAGTGCGTTCCAGGTAGTGCTATTCACAGCCGTTAGAGAACGTTGGATACAAATAAAAGCATACGAATTGACACCTTTCTGTGTTATAAGCGATATTTGTTAGGGTACTGCAATATACATTCTAAATTAGTGGATCATGGAATATTGTTTTGTATCATGCTGTTGCTTCTGAAACATAACACGACAATGGTTAAGATCACTGTTACGGGTATTTAACTGAGTCCTACAATTTTTTTCACGCATTATAGGGGAAGTAGAACATTAATTTTAGAAAAACATTTACTTGAAGTTTGATACATTTAAATCCTTATTTCATCTTTAACCCTTATTGTGTATTATTCGATGGGGTTCAGTCAGTCATGGAATATTTTGTTGTGTGATTTAGAAGCATTAAACAGATGTTAAAATATTTCACCGGCTCTTAATATGTACAAAATGATAAAACATGATATTGTATTGATATAGTTTTATTTCACTTTCACTATTCACGTGTTACGAATTTACTGATTTTTTTTAAATATTCTGGAATATTATTTAACCAATCTCAAACTTTTATCTCAGGTATACTTAAAGGAATTAACCCTTCGAATTAGATCTATCCCTTTTTATCGTAAGAGATCTACAGGGTTAGAAAATAAGTTTGTGGTTTAGAGGGAGTGTAAGAAACGGGGAATAGTGTCGGATTTGAGTGCTGTGTAAAAGAAAATGAAATGTTTTAATAAAAAGGTGGGGACTTTGAACTGCTAGCTCACGACAGGCACGTAATACGCTGGCGAGAGGGGAGATATAAGTCAAGGAACGCTATGTGAGCAAGAAAAGAATGTGTATTAAGAGAGAAATGTAATAATATATCCTACAACAGAACTTGAAACAGTAACAATTATTTTCATGACATATTAATTTTTCACTTTTGTACGGTTCATTTTTGGATATGTTTAGTCTGTAAATCTTGTTGTTGACGTAACATACACGTCAACGTTACTTCACTTATCTCAACAACTTCAATATTTTTTGTCCTTTTGTTTTGTTTTTCATCGGTGAAAATGCAACACAAATATTTTCTTTCGGGTGTTTAGACCCTGAGTTGATTCGACATGGTATGGCCATTACGTAACAATTTTAAAGCTTTGAGAGAAATGACTTTAATTTTTTAATGGTTTTCTCTCTCCCCCCCCCCTCATTTTAACGGAGAAATTACAATAAAATAACGATGTTATATTTCACAATGCTTAAGAATTACAGTCGTTCAACATTATTTGAAGATGCTTTATGTTCTAAGCACTCTCAATGTTCTTCAAAACTTTGTCGTATCCTATAAGAGAAAACTAATTAGTGTTCCGAATAACACACTACTTCGAGCAATGAGGTTAACTTAATTTCCGCTTGAATGCCATTTACAATTTTTATCCTCCCAACCGTTTCTTATATCAATTCATCCACATATATCCTTTTTACTTTCCAGATATATAAAACTAGCTTATTACCTGGCGTTGCCCGGAACCTTTTTTACTCGTTAGACCAACGAACCCACTCACTGAAAGCAGGTCGAATTTTCCTACCGATGCAAGATACAATTGCGGCAGCGCGGTTGCTCCATTTCATTAAAAAGCTAAACCATTCGTCCAAACTCAACGATTTAAAAATGTTTTTTATCTTTGTTAAATTCATTAAAAAACGAACCCATTAAATTTGATGAAGATTGATATTTTCCTTTTTAAATTCCTCACTTCAATTGAACTATTTCAACACTTGAACTATTTTTATAACGTTTTTTCGATAATTTAAATTAACTTTAATAGATAGACAGATGCTGTCACGGACTTTTTTGTAGAACTCTTCGAAGCGAACAATATTCCTGCTCATAGTTGTCATCTAACTCTAACCGGTTAGGTAACGTAAGTGAATATGACCGATTTTATCGAAATATATCTTCAACTTAATTTTTATCTTTCTTTTCACACTTTAAAATAAATAAAAGTTAGCCTATGTTCATCCTGGACATCTTAACTATCTCTTTGCTAAATTCCATCACCATCGGGTCAGTGGTTTAGTCGTGATTAAGTAACAAGCAGACAGACAAGCTCTCGTATTGCGCATTTATATATTAGTATAAGTATATATGGGGTGTGGATGTGAAAGAAAAGTATTGTAGTCGATTGGAAAGAAATTTCGAGATCTTTTCAGATCTTTATGAATCGGTATCACAAGAATTTATTTTCAAATTTTCGCAATCCTGCCCAATGTCGTGTGTGTTTAAGGGTGAGTATGTTAAGAGTTTTGTTTCCCCGATAACTCGCAAACAAAGTAATGCAGCGCAATCAAATTTGGGAGTTAACTTTTAGTTATTTTGGTAATCGAAGTCTGTTTCTGGGCAGCTCATTTCGAATTCATTTAAACGTCGCACTCCACTTCCTTTTTCTTAAAATTCACAATTTTGGAAAAAATAAGATCAACATATTTATTGTTGAGTAAATTCGGTTAAACATTTCCGTAAGTCACACCGTTTACTAGATACAATGATATCTTGGAGACACATTCTTTGAGATCAGCCTTTGAGGCAACTGCAAAGAGTTTAGGATGAAAGATCACAAGGCACATTGTATTTGAATTTTCGGATGTGTAGGAAAGGAACAGATTTCATATACTTTTAACGATAAATAATTTTAATCATATCACACAGATAATTTTATTTGTTGTCTTCTCAGTATCTCGGCCGTTAGACCACTACATGGGATTCATCAACTCTTTCTGATCGTTCACTCTTGTTCTTAAGGCCTCCCATATCATCACCTGATGCACATATTTCTGGAAATCGTTGAAAGCTTCCTTTTTACTCATGTACTCATACCAGTCGTACTCATATAACTCCTTTAATGTTCTGTACCTTTCTCCTCGTTCTTCGTCCGTCAATGCACATTCATGTGGCACGTGATTTATGTCATCTACCCCTCGTCTGCAAATGCACTGGTTATCCTCCCTCAAATTTCTTTTCACCCAATAGCTGTTGAAACAACCATGTCCCCTATGTATTTCATCTGCCAAATATCGCACATTAAAATGACAGTTAATTGTGTCATCGAGTTTTATCATTAATATTATATGTTTATTTTTGTTTCTATAAATGATTTTTCGAATTATACATTTTGCCATGTAGGCTGTTTACTGTTATGATTTGTTTCTTAGAATTATAATTTGAAAGTTGAGTAGGGAAGTAAAGCTATAACTTACACAAGTACTCAATGTATTATATTTTTGCGTAGAGCCATTGTTCAGCGTGAATTAAATTATGATTAAAACGCCATTAACGTGCGCGAATGCGACGATGTTTTCACAAATCCCTCTGTAGCGATAGCGGTTGCCTCACACAGTATTTGTGGCCAGTGCATTGTCGTTGGGAGTGACATTGGTGGGCGACAGTATTACGTGCGGGAGATATGTTGGCAGCAGCTGTGTAACGCGGGGTGGATTGTGAGCTTGGTAGTGGCTGCAGTGAAACGAGACTGCATGGCGTCCACAACAGTTCCAGCAATAGCGGTTTCCGATATCACCCACGTGAATGACGTTGAACTCACTGATTTGTGAAATTATCGTTCAAAATCGTTCACACATAGTCTAAATAAATAAATGAATAAATAAATGTATTGTCAAGAAATCGTTTACAAACTGCGCGTGACAACGTAAAGGACAATATACTAATTAACTCTCCGAAAGCAAGTAAGCACCAATTCCGGTCAAGATAGAGATAGATTAAAACTTTTAGCACACTCAGACAAGAATAAAAAGTAAGCTACGTGTTATAATATCAACAAAATACACATTTGCATTTAATAAAACACAAAAAAATAGTTTTGAAGTACGTTATAATTATCGAACTATGAATTATTCCGAATATATTGTTGTTATAAATCGTAAATATTAAATTAATTAATATTAATAAATGGTTGCAATATACTGCCACCCATATACAAGATGCTTGAGAACCTGTGTATAAAATCGTCCTCTGCCCAAAGGAAAACGGAAGAACAGCCCGGGCCAGAATGGGTGCAAACATATTTTTAATATTAAATGTAAAAGAAAATTGCCCCATGAAGGAAACGTCAACGTGGAACTCATCGTCAGACAAAGTAATAACTGACTTATTAAATGATTTTTTTAAGTAGGTGAATTTTCTTCGGTAACTTTAAATTGTTCACACCTTTGTCAATTTAATAATTGTATATCTGTAGAAATATAATGAAGCAAATGTATGCTAAAAAACGTAGTTTCTCTGGAACGTTTCGCCAAAAAGAAACGACTTATTTGAGAAAAGTACCTGCTTAAACGTTTTATTCGAGAAAATAAGGTGTTATTTCTTTGGAAGTTTATGGAATTTTATCTGTTTGGAGAATTGATTTTATTTAAACTTTCAACGTAGAAGAAAAATGGTTGTCAGAGTGATTTATAATTTGCTCTTTAATTGCAATAACCCATGAAGCAACGAATTCTTTTTCACGCATGACATAAAAATATAATTTTGCTTTTAATTTCACTTCACGAACCCTATGAAAAATTCTTTTTCAAAGAGAATGAAACCGTTATAATTAATTTTCACGCTCTTGAATATTTTCTTAGATAAAATTACAACTTACAAACAAAATTAAACGTTTGTACGGGCTGATTGTGGTCTTAAACGTCTTCGCGAATGTTCCTACTAATTTTGGTGGCCTCAAAAACTATGATGTAAATACCAATATGGAACATTTTCGTTTATTGTTATTTTCATCCCCTTCTCAAAGTGGGTATATTCCCTTATAGGGGATAACCGTGAACTTAAGTGGCATTGGGAGAGTGGCTTTGCTCTTGTGCGTCTTAAAAACTGATGTATTCAACACTAATAAATTTTCATTTTTTAAAATTATTTTTACCTGTCCTACTTTATAGTATCTGCAATATGAGGTACATGGTACATTATCTGCATTATGGACTAACCGTGAACTAACAAAACATCGCGGACGCCGCTACCCTTCTCAACGACACCGAAAATATGGCTTTGAATTTAATATTGGTTTTTTTACTTGCCACCCCTCTTCCTAATGGCAGGGATGTTTATCTCCATAGTTCGTGTTGTTCATAGTCAGTAATCTGTGAATCAAGTTTGATTGAAATTGGTGCAGGTCCTTCAGATTTATGATGGGATACATATATAAAAACTCCTATTAAACCTTTTTAGAAACGGATTTTCGTAAAATCCATTCTTAGGAATGTCTACACCCTAAAACAATGTCGAATTGTTTATGTGTGTAGACTTTGTAGTTTCTGAGATTTCGTGATTAGTCAGTCCTTATATGAGTCAGTTAGTGAATACGTGACTGTTGTTTTGCTTTTATATATTATATAGTTAAAAATATGTAGATTATACCTGTAAATAAATAAATAAATAATTGTACTAAGTAATAAGCGTTAGTTATAGGTATTAAAAAAAGATATCTTCGAACGAAAGCAATTTATATTCTGACTCATTCATTGTTCAAGCTCGTTCAAATCTGGTAACTGCACCGTTTCACTACAATACTGCTATCTCACAACAGTTAACCATCCATTATACGGAAGATGGTAAGTTGAAGAGCGCATTGCGAAGACAAATTCTGTCCTAAAGAATCATCGCTGACAGCGATATGTCATTTTCTCGTTCCGATAATTCTTGTTCCACGATTCAGCCACGTCCACCCTTCAAACAGTGCCTGAATATGCGTTAGGCCACTCGTCACAATGTAATGCAACTTTCCTTCGATCATAACCACGTAACATTCTCCACAGGAGAGCAACATGTTCATGAAAATGTAGGAAAGCATAGGCTACCAGGACTACACTCATGTATTACAGGTAATATGTTCGTCTTAAGACTCGCACAAGTGTGATATTTAGCTTTTATCTATTTTTTCTCTATACATCTATAGAATTCTGTAGTAACACAATGTTCTGTAGTACAAACTGTATAAATTAATAGATAATGATAATAATGTGGGGAAAATAATGATAAAAAAGTAAATGTAACACGTACTTTAATTACCTTTCAAAATATAGGTATTTGTTGCACCAATTTTATATAGAGTAAGCTAATATCTTGTGTCTCTAAGTCTCCGACATGAAATGTGAAGTAGATTTTAAATATTAGTATTATTAGGCATAAATGAATTGTAATGGGTTTTTATAAGTATCAGAACAATCTTTCGACTTAACAATTCAATAATTTGACTTTTAATTATCAAATAATTTCTGTTAGTTACCTCTTATTAATAACCTCAGAAATCTTCAGACTGAACCATAAAAACCTAAACTCTCAGAATCTACTTACTGAATTACTTTTGAAACAATGAAAGATTTGAAGATGCAATGATGATGGCCACCATGCGTCCGAAAAGGCCTTATATTTCAATAAATAGGGACATTTTTATTGTTTGTGATGAACAACCAGTCGACACCAATACATTACTCTTATTCCATTTTCTAAAACATGTTTGAATTAATAATGTTTAGAACTGTAGTAATTTCGTAACTCAGTCTGTATTCTTTGTACGCTGAAATACAGATAAGAAGGTCGAGGCGATCCGTACACGTCTTCGTATTGGCCTCTGCCATCTCACCCACGTTCATTTCTTACGCTGTGAATCTCCCCCCATCTGTGAGACTTGCAACTCAAAACTTACCGTGGAACACGTTGTTTTGGAGTATCTCAAATATAGTACCAGCTGACGGAAACAATCTACCCAAATGATTGGACGTTTTGCTTGGGAATCGACTTCGATACGCCTTTTTAGATTCCTTCTGGAACGTGGCCTGCGGCGCAGTATCTGATCTTTATTTGTATGTCTATTTATATCTATTTGTACGTCATGACTTAAATCCATAAATGAATCGGGGCTCCTCCCACAACTTCTCGGGAGGGTTTGGATTTGAATCCTCCTTTCCTTTTCCTTTTCTTTCAATTTACTTTTTTTTTCTCTCTAAATTTACATTTTTCTTTGTTTTCGGTTTTATAATGTTTTAGGAAACTGTAGTCTCTCTTTTCCTGTCTTTTTTATGTTTGGTATTTATGGAGGGGTTTTAGTGGGTATGGTCGAGTCATTCGGCGAGTCCCACACGCGGAGAGAGATATGTTGGCTCTCCTTAGTGCGTAACTGCATTTTCCCTACCTGTACAAAAATTTGAGGACTCTCATGACCTTTGATGTCGGCGAGCCGTAAAGACCCAATAAAAAAAGATAAAAGGACGATGAAAAATAAACCAATTCTTTTGTTCCCATCACTTTCGTTATCTTCGTATTTTCGGGTAGAGCTTTAATTAAAAATCACTGCAACAGTGACTAGTTCCGTAATCTGTTTGTGAGCGGAAATAGAATTTTCCTCGGAGTCCACTCTATCTGGAGGTGCATCTTCCTTTTTAAGTGCTTCACAGTTTGCAGGGCTATCTCTGGGTCGGCGGCGGCGGCGTTTCTCGAGAGTTTCTGCGCCGCTGCGACGTAGGAGTTTGCATGACGGATGTGGGCCTCACTTCTATTTTTACGCCCTCCCAGAAACCCTTAATTGGTGCTAAAGCTGTTTCTGAAACGCCCAGTCAAAGCAGTTCTCCACTAATTTTGTCTCACTCTCACTTTTTCCAAGATTACCTGTGCGTCTGCTGGTACTGATTCTGCAGTGATTACTAAGTGATGAAAAGAAATCTGTATTAAGGTGGGACCAACACTCCAAAATTGACAAATCACCGAGATGTATAATTGTTTTCTTTATTCTTCTTCTAATGATTTTAAAACACTATAATATAAATAATAACGAATAAAAACCATGGTTTATTTGAATTTATCAGTTAACAATACTTTACAAACAATTTTCAGAAACTCCCTTGACTCGTTTGAAATGCAGAAGAGCGTGCACAAACATGGCGGCCGAGCACAACCGTTTCGTGATTTGTGCATCTCGCCTCGGAAAAAGTTAAATAGCTTTCTCAAATGATCCGTGACCTATAAATCAAAGTAATGTAAAATATACTACGGAAAATTTACTACACATCAAAGTAAACTTCCATTACTTTCGTGATTGAAAAGTTGGTATTTTATTGAAAATAATTGTTTTGTTTTTTTAAGACACCATACATTACAACCAAATATAATTGAAATTTTGTCATTTAAATGACCGGTGAGGTATGTTTTTCTAGTTGAAATCACATTAAGCACATGTTTCTCTGTTTATTTATTTATTTTCGCCGATTTCAGTCATTTTAGTGATTTAATTGTCCTTGCGCTAGTGCCACTGTACAATATTCTTTTATTTTCTATTGAAGTTTATTTCGTTGAAGTTTAATTTAGAATGTAATCATCATCATATCACTAATACACAAGTGTCCCCTAGATTATTCTCGTTTCTTTTCTGCGTAACCGCATGGAGCAACTAACACAAATGAGGTATCGAACTTTTCAGCATTCAAACAAGTTAATCATATTACGTCGAATGAAAATGGGAGACGGGACCGGGATACGGGACCGGGATTCGAACCCGGGTCCTTGAGCTCTGCGCGCTCAAGCGCCTACCGACTGCGCCATCCCGTTCGCCTCCCGGGCCCGTCTACCATTCTCATTCAACTTGATGCATGATTAATCTGTTACCTGGCGGTGAGGTTCACCGCAATCTAAGAGATTTCTATATTAAAACAAGTGTCGGTGTTTATCTATTATTTCATCTTTCACCTTTTGATTCCCGAGATAACTTGACTCATTTATTTGAAAAGGATGTTACTCGACTGCTTTAGTCCTAAAAAATGACAGTGCTGATGCATCTAAACGTGCAGGTATAAACAATATTCCTAAGGAATTGTTTGTGAGTTACGTCATGTCTTAAGGATTCGCGTTATTTTTACATTGTGTATGCTAAATACGAAGCCTTGTGAAGCTTGCCTTCAAGTAGCAGATAGGGCAAAGTGGTGTCTGCCATATTATCCTGGTAAATAAAATAGTCGTGCTAATAGGGCCTTTCACCAGCGTTCTTTCGGGACGGATAGCACCACTTGGATAATTTATCAGTCCCGTAAGGCGAGATTGTCTTTCACCACGCTTTATTTGGATAGCTCTGCTACCGGAGAGGTAACGTTAACAGTCCGTTAGGTGAGCGAATAATCGGGGCGAGTGAACTTAAATATGGACACCGTAGAGGTTGCCAATAACCTTATTTTTTTAACTGAATATTGTTAAGGCCATTTCGTTACTTTTTTCATCATCGACATTCTTTGAAACATGCTACCATAACTGACGTTAACAATGCGCGTAAAACGTAACTTCCGAATCAGTCGAGAGAAACGGAAATTTAAAAAAACTGATTTGAATTAATCTTCCAAAATGTTTTTCTGATGTGGTAATGTCACAAGAGATAAACAATTTGAATAAAAAATAATTGATACCAGTTTTCGAGTTTTTAATATATCGATTTTTGGAATTGTTTTTTTATTATTATTATTATTTTTCAATTAATGTTTTCTTCGAGTTTCTTCATTTTCAACCCGCTCCTCGACGAAACACAAGCTTGTTCTGTTGTTTTGCGTGGCAGTGTATGGTATTTTGTAAGCAAACCGTATCAGTACCACCTAAGCATTGCATCGTCAATTCCCGCAAAAATTTTCAACGTCGAACGGTTTTCTATCGAGGCTCACCCTACCCGATAGATTAGCATGGTGAAAGGCGCAAAATCTATCGAGATGAAAATTAGATTAGTTACCAGCTCAGCTACCCGGTATATATTCAGAAAGAGAGTCGCGAAAGACAACCTAAACCAAATTAAACATGTACATATCGCACAGAACGTTAGTTTTATTCAATTCCCGTGTGATTTAATCTCGTGCAGTTTGACTAGTAGAATATAAGTTGTGACCAAACATGAAAACGTCATTTCACCGTTTTGCTCGTGTATTCATTGTTTATTGTTCCTTTAAATATTTATCGCTTTCACCTTCATTGATACGTTTCAATTATGGGATTGTAGTGTCACTAGGAATGAAAATTGTGAATTAAAAGGGAAAGGAGTGTAGAATGTTGTACGTATTTACTATAAGTAAATCAAGAAAATTGTTTTGTTTTTTTTTCTTCCTAGTGTATGTTCAGATATGCTCTATGCATCAAATACAAATAAATTTGACATGAAAGAGTGATACTTCCATAAAGCCATCAATAGTTGCCTGTATTCATGAATGTATAAATCTGGAAATCTCGACAATGGCTTCAACAATATTAATGGAATTCTCAGAATAGACGAATTTTGAGATGACAAAGGGATCAGTAATGCTTTCATTTCCGAATATGATCGTTTTCGTCCATTGTAATGTAATAACATTCGCATATTGTGGATTCCAATCGTTAGTATTCTGAAACCTAAATTAATGAAGCCATATAGATGACACCTTGGAAATGGTAAAATTATCCGCGAATGATTACCCTAATTACTGAAATATGTTTGTAATTTAAAAACACGAGAACATTCAGCTTTAGCTCTCTGTCATTGTTATCCGAGCTGTTATAGGTTGTAAAATATCGGAAGGCGACTAGCCACTTCTCTCACGCTGTCACCACTTCTTCCTTCTGAGATGCTCCCTGACATATCTTTCGCTCGCACTAACATTCTTACCCTTGGTGATCTGAATGATTCAGCTACTGCATAATTCTTATTGCAAGTTACTTTTTTACCACGCAAATAAAAGAATACTTCGGTTTAATTTTGGATGCTGTACCAATGCTGAGGAAAATTATACCTAACCCCTTCAAGCAATCGCTGTCCCTTTATTTTGTACTGAGATGATTCAACTACTTTTGTCAACATCCATATAGAGTGCGTGAAAATGGTTATTGTTGGTATCATTTTTCTCAGAATTTTGTACAGAATCTCAAATTACACTTTTTTTTGTCTTTTACTTGCACAGTAAAAAAATACATTGCAATAAGAATTATGCAGTATGTGAATCATCGCCAAGGGTAAGGTTGTTGATGCGAGGGAAAGGTGATGAGTCAGGGACATGGCGTCTCGGAATGATGAAGTGACAAGAGTGAGGGAGGTAACTGACCACCTTACGATATTTTACAACCTAAAGTTTGGTCATCCTAATATTCATTGTTTATTTCACGATTTTTTTAAATTTTTTTTGGAGAAACCGATCTGACAACAAGAGTTAGATTTAAAACCAAGTCAACAAATTAGTGAGCATTAAAAAAAGTATTTGGAAGTCGGAAGAAGAGGAATCGCTAACTAACCGTGGGTGAAGGTCCGATATTCCATTAATACTAGTAGTGAGGCTTTTACTACGTGACGTCCCGAAATGTGTAGGGACACGCGATTCGAGCGGGTTGTGATGTGAACTGAGGACTGTGGATTGAAGAACACACTTTAACACAAATTTAATGGAAATACTTGTACGTTTAAATTGCAGTAGGAGGTTGTCTTATATTTCCTTATTAATATAATACAACGTAATGGACAGTGACCATGCGGAAAATAATAAATTTTGAGACTTTTAATATTTATATTTCATTCATTGCATATGATTTATCAACATTCCACAAATTTTAATTTATGTTATATCTTTCAAATATTTTATTACAACAGCTGTGATGAGGTCGCATAATATTTGAATGTAATATACGTATCGAAAGAGTATCAAAATTTATTACTTGGCTTATGGTCACTATCCATTGCATTGTATTACACTTACGTTACATTAAAAAACTCTTATTTTCAATATCAACTAGAAGTTCCCGTATTAGTGATTAAAGATTTGTTTACGGTGTGCATTTTATTATAATGTTATTCAGAGTAATGGATATTATTAGTTGAACAACAATATTTCGTTTTCATTAAAAAAAATAAACATAACGGCATGAAATAAAATAGCAAACCCTAGTGCGTCATGATTATGCCAGTCATTTGAATTTCCTCTGCATTCCATTAATTTCCGAAATATTATTCCCGTGTTGAAATTAAGGATAATATTTTGTATGTAAATACGTACCAACCATTGTTGAAATGATTGATGTGAAAAATGACTCCCGCTTCGGTCGAGATTGTGATTTTTCTGTACTATTCTCTTATGAAACGGTAAAACATATTATAGTATCGGTAGATTTTTTATTTAATTTGTGAGTTTCCCTATAATTTTTACGAATTTATATTTCGAAATATATGAACAAGCGTAAGATATATAAAATAACATTTAATATTTAATTACGATTAAACTAATTTGGCACCGTAAAATCTTAAATTTCATTAGATATATCATGTTGAAAGGCAAGCGTATTTTGTTTAAAAAACCCATAACCGATGTCATTCTCACAAAGTGAAAAAGCTGTGGAACATGTTTTGTACCAATGTAATGTGTCTTAAAATTCTGCACCATTGACTTCGTTTCAATTTTCCATTAGCAACTTAGGGTTTCAATAATTTTTTTTTTATCATCCGATCTCTATTTTCTGCCTCTCTCTTCTCTAGAGTGATGCAATTATCNTTTTTATCATCCGATCTCTATTTTCTGCCTCTCTCTTCTCTAGAGTGATGCAATTATCTTACTCGTTTAGTTATTCTCCTCCAGTTTCATTTTGACATTGCTGTGTGTCAGGAAACTTGAGGTATTCCACTTAAACGCAGGTTATGCTTGTCTCATTTTTGTCTTTTCTAAGAGTAACTACCTTGTTTTATATTTCGACATTCTTGTCCAAACTTGTACTGATCTTGAACTGTGGCAAAAGATGATAACTGTGTCCTAATTTGATAGTGATGCTCGGATGGTTCTGAATAATTCTAGAAATGACTGTCCAACATTCCATTTATCCAATTGCTCCGATGTCAATTCAGTAGACCCTAGCCGTTACTGTAACAAAATTGTAACTCAACAGGAAATCACAAATATTAATTTTCTTTGGTGTTTGTGATAACCTTTAAATATTGACAAAACTTCGTCATTGTTCTTTCGAGACAGCGATATTTTCTGGTAGCGATGCAGAAATCGTAAACACTAACATATCATGGCATTACGTATACAAACATAGCACAAGAAAAAATGGCATGCAATTAGATGAGGAAGTTAAATATGTGATAACCTTCGGTCAGGTGAAAATGGCGACGAACTGGGAATCGAATCCGGGACCCCTGATTGATCGCAGGGGTGTTAACCATTACACCACCCGTTCACCTTCCGCAAGTACACCATTTCCATCCCGACCTTAAATCCATCTTTATATACGGAGTTAAATATGTTCTTCTTCTTGCGAATAAGCCAAATTGGGACTACGCAAAGTATTCAGATGCGCTTCCTAGCCTTCCTTTGTGCCCAAGTTTCTTTCATCCTTCTACTGTGCGCTTCTTTCCTCTCTTCGGTCCATACTCTCCCCGTTCTACCCTTTGGCACTTCCTCCAGATCAACTTGCCAAGTGTGGACTTTGGCTCTAAATGTCTTCCTATTTTGAATGTCCTCTTGTGTAATCCCTGAGAACCTGAGGTCTTTTTTTATTTCACTAATCCATTTTATTGTATCTGTTGCCGCTTTACTCCTATTCTCATAAAAGTCAACTATTTGTTTGGTGAGACGGTTAGGGCTCATTCTTTTGATGTGTCCGTACAAATTTAGCCTGCGTTTCCTAATATCACTGTGAATGTCTGAATATTGTTTGATTTCGTGTTTGCTTGTGAGTCTGTGCTGTTCGTCTGTAAACTTTTCTGATGATTTCGCATTCTTTTTCTCATGTTCTCTATGTCTTTCTTCCTTTTCATAATTAGTGTTTCTGACCCATAGAGACATTCTGGTTTGATCAGTGTTGTAAGTCCTTAATTTTGTGTGCTAAGAAATGCATTTTTTGTTATAGACATTTTGGGTAAGACGATAGGCGGGTTCCATTTTTTTGCATCTAGACTCATTGGCTTTTGTTTCAATTCAATTTTCCTGAATTATTTCCCCAAGGTACTTAAACTGAGAGACTCGCTTAATTTTGCCACATTTTATTTCCGCAAACTCTCTCTTCTTTTTTTTTCAAATGAAATCTGAAGACCAACCCTCTGTGCTATTTCTTTTAGAAGTTTAGTCTGCTTTTGGGCTATTGTAATATCACGTGTCAGGATTGCCAGGTCGTCTGCAAATGCCAAACAGTCTACTACCGTTTTTCCCCTCCCTAATGTAATTGGTTGATCAATTTTGAGGATAAACTTCTGTCTGCTCCATTCCCTTATTACTCTTTCAAGGACACAGTTGAAGAGTAATGGAGAGAGTCCGTCTCCTTGCCTCACCTCCGTTTTGATTTTAAACGGTTTGGATTTAAGAAAATAATAATATTATTATCGATTGTTCTCTTTTAAGAGAGCGTATGAACTTGAGTAGTCATGATGTTTTCTTCTTCCTTTGTTCTTCTCAAATTCTCTTCATATGTTCGCTGTGTTTTCTCTTGCGCTCTTCTGACTCTTCTGTATTTCCTGTTCTCTTTCGTGTGTTTTTATAATGCTCCTGAACTGCTCTCGATTGTTTGTTGTCATCTGTAATTCCCAC
Source organism: Laupala kohalensis (assembly GCA_002313205.1). Taxonomy (NCBI): domain Eukaryota; kingdom Metazoa; phylum Arthropoda; class Insecta; order Orthoptera; family Trigonidiidae; genus Laupala; species Laupala kohalensis. Next base: position 189,473 of record NNCF01127944.1, on the reverse strand, counting down.
TTCTTTAATGTCGTCTTCTGTTTTTGTCTTGTTTTTACTAGCATTCGTTATCTCGAAGATTTGCCTTGTGAGCCTACTCTTTTCCATCCGTATATATATA
>NNCF01127944.1:167251-189237 GCA_002313205.1 Laupala kohalensis | reverse complement strand
AAGCTTTATTTTGTCCAGACTCATATATAGTTCGAATTGATACTTGTCGTGAAATCGAACGATAAAAAGGTGAGTCATAGAACGCGAACGTTATCGCTGGAATCTCATGAAACATTCAATAACGAAATGCGTCAACATCAATGCCATTTCCTGACTCCCAGTGGGAGCCCACTTACGCATCGAGTTCACGTTGTGCTCCTCCTCCGCCGCCGCCGCCGAAAAAGCTTGTCCCAGAGGCATCCGCGTGGCGTGGAGGTGCGGGGACGAGGGCGGGGGTGGGGGTGGCATCGGGGGCGTCGTGGCGTCGTACCCGCGCCGCGCCGGCGCCGACGCGTAACGCTAGCGACATCTCGTTCCAAGAAATGCTACACAACCCACGACGGCGACGCCCGCGAGGAATGTTTTGCTGCACGCCCTCGCGTATCCTTTGAATCCATGACGTTGTCGATTGTATCGGTCACTGTTACAGTCGTTTTCTTCTCACAGAGGCGTGATTCATTGTTGACACATGCGTTGACAGCTGAAGATCTGTAAATGAGAGAGAGCATAAAACGACATGGCGGGGAGTGATTCATTGTTGACGTATGCGCTAACAGTTTACTATCAGTTCAGTAACGAAGAGAAAGAGCGTGGAACGAAGCTACACAACAGTTACTAGAAAGATTCCAAAGTGGTTTACTATTAAAACAAGTAAATACATTACAGTGGAGCCAAAACTTCTGACCCGATCAATAGAAGTTTCAAGGTACCTACCTCAAAATTTACGTAATATTGTCGACCCCGCGATCGAACGAAATGGTTTTTCCGCTCATCCAAAACATTTAATGTCAGCCGTGACACAAGATAATACAGAACACGTAAATGAGCTTAGACTTCGACGAATTCTAAAGGCGAGACACTTGGACGAAAGAGAGTACAACTTTCAGAACATTCATGCCCCCAAAACTTAATTTCAAACATCAAGTTTCACTCGGACGAACCACCATCTTCCCTTCCGCTTTTCCTTCTTTAAAACAATGTTGGGGCCAACCCCAATTTCGTAGCCGCCCGCGGAATTGGACGCAGGTCACGACAAAAATAATGAACTCTAATTTATCTTCCTCGCGTTTATTAAAAGATATCATTCGCGATGAGATTAAATCACATATCCAAAGTGGCTCAGTGCCTAATTGGGATATCAAGACATTTCCGATTCACAAACAGAAACTCGTGACCTTTTTTTTTGGGGGGGGGGGTTTACGGCTCATCTCCATCGAGGTCGTTAGAGCCCTAAAAAATGTAGGGAAAATTCAGTTACAGACTCTACTGTGAAGATCAACCATGTCTAACTACTCTCTTAAATCGGATTTCAAAGTACCTTCAGCTAATAATGAGTGAAAACGGAGATGTTCAATTGTTCAACATGAGTTTATTGGACTTATTACTCATCTCACAAAAACGTTTTGAATAAAAAATCTGTTTATAAATATTATTAATGGTCTAAAATAATTTGTTTTTAAACATTCAACATTATATTTAATAAAGAAAACAAAAAAAAACAAGTTGTTTGAATTTTTTTCTTCGAACTGTAATCTATCTGAATTTGTAAATTTTGTTTCAAATTTCATTAATTTTGAAGGTAATGTGCAAACGGAAGATGTTGAAGGATTTCAATAATATTGTAAAAATATTTTCTGTGATTCTAATACATTTAAACTATTACATTCCAGAAAAGGCTAATTAAAAATTGTTAAGTATTATCGTAAAAATGTGAATTTTTCCAAATTTCAGCAAACTTTAGAGCACATGCGCGACCGGAAGATATGAACCGATTTTATTTCTTTTTTTACCCCTTTTTAGTCTCCCTGATTCGCAACTTTTCCGCTGTANCTGTATTACGACCTGAAAAAAAATTTTTTTGAATTTTTTCGGCCCTCTAGTGAAAAACTATGTGATCAGAGACGAGAGACCATGTCTTTTGGGACTCTGTCTTCGATGGACAAGAACGAGCGTATTTCCACTATAAAGTAAGTCCTATGGGAATAAGTGAGATGGGTCCAGACATGATGTCAGCAGAGAAGCAACGTGGAGTATTAAGAAAAACAAAGATGAAAGAAAGAAATAAAAAGAGGTGGGAAAGGTTAGAAGTCAAAATACCCGTGATAGAGGACGAGCACCGTTCAGAACGAGACAAGAAGAGATACAGGAAAAGACACGGAATGTCGGGGCGCGACAAGAAAAAAAAGTTACTAGAAAGAGTTACTACCTTTGTGTTTTGATATAAAAATTACGCCAACTCTACTGAGAGTTGAAACTGCGGAGAAAAAATTATTTGAATGCACGAAAGAGCGTATTAGATCAGTGCTCACTAACTTTTGGACCTCACAGTCCCCATAATTTACAGTTTTCAATTACGACGACAACTTAGTTATTTATTTTAAATACAATAAAACGTTTCTCAATCAATAGCCCTTGAAAATTAATTTTTTTAAAGGAATACACTTGTTTAAAATAAAACACAAAACTGCTACTTAATTATCACTATTGTAGTATTTGTAAATGGAAAATGTATCGTGCTGTTGAAGCTTACATGGAGCGATAGGAGGTAGGAGTTAGAGTGGGAGACTATTATTAGTAAGTGGGCCGGTTAGCTGGATGTACCATCAACTTGGCTGACGTGGAGGGGTTGGTAGGAGTGGTTAGTAGTAGTTATTGTTGCTAAGAGCAATAGGAAGTGTATTCGCTTTTCAGTCGTCACAGCTATATTAACTGGGACATTCACGTGAAAAGCTGCAAATTTTTTATGGTCCCATCGGCAATTGAACCCGGGATGACTTGATGACGAGCAAGAACGCTAACACCCGAGCCACCCGAGGTGCTACTTATAAAAAAAACTGTATAATTTTTAAAATATAATATTTACGCTACATCCAATTAGTTACTTCAACCACAGGCGATCAAAAATTAGAAATACATTTGGACCACCATTGGTCCGCAAATTACCGGCTACTGACCACTGTTTTAGATACCACGCGTCTTACGAGTTGAGAACCAGATAATGCCCTCATTTAAACTGTCTTCCCAAGTATTCTTTTTTCTGAACTCTGAGAATGGAATTATAACGAAAACGGTTCCCGCCTCCCCCTCTGAAAATAAATCTCGCGAGACCGGATGCGATGAATCGTAATGCGACTTCCAACCTCCGAAACAGCGACACCTCTTTCCGCCGCGCGCGAAGCACGTGTTGGACTCACGCGACGCTCTTTCTTGCTGCGAAAGCAGCTATTATACTCTCTTACTCTCCAACTAGCACTACAAGCGTGATTGCTTATGAATGGAAATGTCGGGTCATTATTCTTGGTTTGGTGTTGTATTCACTATTATCTACACATATTATAAAACAAAGTCACTTTCATGTCTGTCTGCAAACCTGTTCGTTCTCTTAAAACTCGAGAACCACTCATCCGATTTACGTGATTCACAGATATGTTTTCTAGCAAGGTTTTAGCGCGTATTCTGTTACCTTAGGAACCACAAGTAATAGGAAATAACGACAATAAATGATCAAGTCGCGGAATAAATCAATCTTTGGAGGCGTATGTTCTCTTCCATTGCTTGAACGGTTAGAGGTGGGTGACAACTATTAATGGCAATACTATTCACCTTAAAGAGTTCTACAAAAACGTTCGTGACGGTATACGTCTATCTGCAAAGTGAGTGTGATTGTGATTTTTTCTTGACACTACCAACCCTATATCAGGACCTTCATTAGGTTTATTGGGTAGAAACAACTAACAGTTATACCTGAAAGTCCCGATCCAGGGTCGAATTTGTGCCAAAAACGTCTGAATAAATTTTCTGAATTGTACAAATAAGGTCGTGTGATACTTATTGAGTTATTAGAGTTTTTGCACTTAAATAACTATAAATACTCAATACGTATTTTTTGCATTTAAATAACTCTAATTAGTTTATTGTTCAGCACGTAGTCATACACAGTTTGTACTGCTTTTTGGCAATAAAATTTATTTATTTATTTATCTATTTATTTATGGAGCAGGATTCTTTTGCGTTTCAGGTAATAGAATATTTTGACTCCAGAAAAATAAAGGAACCGAGTTTTCAATTATTTGCTGCAATGTTAGCGTCCTCTGTTTTTCGTCTTCTTTACGCACCCTTCCTTCGTCCTTTAGTTAACTGTCATGATAGTAAACGACTTTATGCTCGAGGTAACCTCGGTGCGCACCCATGATGAGTGCCACTACGTTTACTCCCGACAAAACCATCGTTTATTCAGCCTCGGAGGAACAGCCATTCCACCGACAGCGATTGACTGATCACAGTTTTACGACCCCCCCCCCCTCTCTTACTCCGTCACCATTGTCACAGGCTGCGGTGCGCCTCAACGACGTCCACTACCTTCCGCTGCCTTCTCGCAAGGTTTGCCGGGAAGGTTCTCTCCGCTTCGCGTATCGATCGCTGCCACCACCTCTGCCTCCGCCGCCATCGCCTCCGCCGTCGACGTCATCCCACGGTGTCTCCTTCCGCCCTCCCGCCCTCGTGACGTCGACGGCGGCCACTTGGTATTCGCCACGGAGTCGGCGACGCCACCGCCGCCGCAGCGCCTCATCCCCTATCCGCACCTGCACGACGCCCGTCCCCCCCCCGCCCCAGGACCGTGTCCCAACCGCCGGGACAACCGCCGCCTCCGCTACTGCAGTTACTATCCCTTTGCCTTGGGCGGTCGCCGTGGGCTGCGACTCCATTGCTTCGACGCCGCTATACAATCATTACGGCTTCATCGCGCCCTCCCTTTCCTTCCAAGGGACCGGCAAACGAAACAACCCGAAAGAAACATGAATGGGAACGCAGTGTGATTATAAGTGTATAGTAAAGTAGTAGCGGTAAATGAATGTATTGTCCTCGACGCGGCTTAGCCAGTTTGTAACTACTCTTTACAATAAATTATTAATTAATTAACTTATTTGTTGCCAATTAAACTTATTTGATGTTGGCACAAGACTTTACTCAACTTAGACAACGCTTTTACATCACAATCGTCAATGTGGGTAATAATAGCCATACGTCGCGTTATGCTTGCTGTACATTCGGACTTCTTTAAACTTAATTTCATCACCAACACCGGTCATCAATTCCACTCACTTGCTCTTGTGGCGGTGTTCTGTTCTGTCTGCATCAAGGGTGTGGAACGAATATTACCTTGTGTCTTAGCTTGTTGTATTGCATTTTCTTTTACAGAAAATATAACTTTTGTGACTACTGTGAATAGTTTTTCGGAATATTACTTAAAATGTTTGGAAGCTGACAGTTTGTATTAAGAAGCCATATTTACGATAATGTCACATGACGAGTATAGTCTTCGCCAAAGATAGAAAATATCTCGATAGCATCAACAGAGATGAAGACTATGTAAATGAGAGCGTAAGAAACAGTGAATGGAAAGATAGTCACGGGATTGATTTGAAACTAGGATGGGCTAAATGCCACACACACGCAACTGAGACGCGACCGGTCGGTGAGGATTGTCAATGTTTGTATAGTTTATACCAAATATGGAAAATCTGTTACAAAGACAGTCAAAAGGTCCAACTGTCCCACAACAGACCACGATGGTGCCCTAGGGGTTCACGGAGGGTCGAGCTCAGTTATTACTAGGTTTTGGTACTAGGAGGAGGAGATGTCGCCAACATCTCGCTCCGGCTGGTTTCACCCCGAGATAGACCCGGTACTCATTTTACAGTAGGATAAGTAGACCAGGGAGTCAGTCTGGATATAGAGGATTGATGAAAAATCCCGCACCCTACCGGAAATCGAACTACGAGCATTCCAACCATCAAATGTAGGTAGACAGTCAATCTTAATCTGCTCTTGGTAGTTTTCAAATGTTGGTAGGTGAGCCAGATTTACACCCGGAACTGATCTCTCTGAACTCGAATTCCCAAAGTTCCATGCTCTAATACAACTGCAAAATTAACAAGTCAATCGTGCATTAGAAGAGAACGACTCATTGTTTCGCCTAAGGTGAAAGAGGAAGCAAAGATGAATCACATTTCTAAAACATTCATGTATTTCCATAACTGCTCACAAAAGTACCAAATTTAACCTGTTCTTGCGGTTTGTCAAATTTTATTGTATTCGTCTTCATTATGTTAGAGAACCAAGACGCGACAAAGCTATCGATAATTAGTGATTAATTTTATAGCAGTTTGAATAAGGGATTACGATTTATGATAACGATAGAGATCGATTACAGGTGTACATCAGGCGCTTGAAACAATCAGAAAATGCGAACGAGGAAACATTAGGATATTTCGAGTTGCAATGTCAGATTGTTTATATTTGGCGAATGCTATACATTCCTTGACAATCCTCATTACTTAGTGGCGTGTAATATGCGCGAGCGCGTGGCATTCAGCCCTTCCTTGTTACATCCCTACACTGTGATGAGATTGTGTTTTTGTTAATTGTTTCTGACTCGGGGAACAATGCATTTGGAGTTGTTGGCTGGATGAGTGAGGTTCTACCCTTGATGAGGAGCGGGACTTTTCATCCAGACTCACTCCCAGGCCGACTGCCGACTTGGTCTTCCCGAAAATGAGTAGTGGGTCTTTCCTGATACGTCTTGGAATAATGTTTTTTTTAAGTCAATCAAATTTTACTGTACGTATAAAACCAATGGAACACTTTCAGTTTTTGTCTTGAACTAACGCCTTGTTTTGTATTAAATAAATAAACTTATTGTCAGAGGAGAGATATAGTGTAATTCATGTAACAAATAGTTGTGAAATCAGTGCTAAGTTCAGTGTTAACCCATAATACTCCTGTATGTAATTCGGCAGTGGATTGAGTCTCCTTAAACTCATTACCAGCACCTGTATCCACACCGGAGTTTCCGGTGAGGTTTCTCTTCCTCCTTCCCTTTCCATTTGCTCTGTCGTTCGTGGGAAGTTGTGTCTAAATCGTTCGTGGGAAGTTGTGAAGCGACCAAATGATCGTCTTTCTCAGTCGCGGCGTAACGAACACATTTGTACTCCCATCACGTACGATGCGAGATAATAAGAGATTTTCTTTAAAACTCGCTTATTTGGATAATTTTATGCGTAAGACCTTTAGGAGACCCAAAAATAATAAGGAATGTTTCTTTCCAATTTTTTTTTCTCAAATTCTAAATTATTACTTGTGAAGGGACTTTCCGAACATGGCAAGTCTTGTTTCAATAAAAATACAAAACTTTCAAAAGTAAAACGTACATGTTGATTCCTATTGAGAACATTTTATTGCCTTTTCTTAAAATAAAAAAAAAATCTGTACGATTTCCGATTCTATATCTATTAAGAAAAATAGGTTTACTAGCTGATTTCCCGGCGTTGCCCGGAATTTTTCTTTCTTGTAAAGACCAATTTTACTCAGGAAGAAAAATAAAATCTGTTATTTAAGAGTAAAGTAATTTTTCCATCTGTTTTTATAAACAAACGTACAGTATCCTAATTTTACAAATTTATTATAATACAAATTTAATACAAAACTTAAATACATACTTTGAGTTTCACCTCCAGCAGCAAGAAGAAATAAATCCTTCGATCAAACCACCTATGAGCAGGCAACGTAAAGTTGTGCGGAAAGAATCTAACCAATCGAAATGTAACCAATTAGCCTACTACACCACTTCACTCTTATGTGAGTTAAGTGAATTTAACGCCCATGTGTGCTTAATTTGTTCTTATGCAGATCATGACACTGTTTATCTGAAAGGCCCTGATATCAGTGGATTAAACTGGTTTTTTCGATTAAATATTTTTATGACCCTCCCTTCCTACTCCATCCACGAGGTGTTTCTTGGGCTGTTACCCCCCCCCCCTGAAACTCAATGGCGGCAAAACTCAAACATAACATCGGAAAGACACCTGTACCGTTGCATCAAGACGCTTGTAAAATCAAAACTATTCCTCCCAAATTCAAGTATTCAAACACTTCATCGTTCTTAAATCCACAAAGAAAGAAAAAACATTAAAGTAATGATGATTAATTGTTTTCTTCTTGTTGTGTCCCGTCAGGGAACGAATCAACAAGAACAAGGTAAAACTCAACAACGGGTTTTAATGCAGTAATTGTTACAGTGAACAATCATGTCCGTGCCAAGCGGACTACAGAAAATACCAAAAGCGTAGCAGTGTCGTTATACAAGAGTTCTAGCAGTCCAGTATTCCGGTGTCCAGTGAGAGAGATCCAAAGTCGATAGCAGCGTGGTTGTTGTCGTTGATAAGGCTTGTAGATCGTCGTAGCTCGTAACTCTCTCTCTGCTCACTCCGCTTCACTCTTCATCAGTGGTGCCTTTCCGCCGCCCTTATATATCCACCGCCCTGGAGGCGGTGGTGGCGGTGACCTGTTGGCCGGATGGTGGCGGTGGCGGTCTGGTGGGGAAGGAGGGGCTCCTCCTTCGCTCGGATCCACTTGAGCGCGCCCGGCACGACGTCGGCCGAGGCGGCCCGAGCTGTGCCGATAGCTGCTGCGACGGCGGCAAATACCATTAGTGGTACGCATACCACACTTCTTAAATCACTCTCTTACATTGAAGTGTTTAAAAATTTGTTTTTAATATCTTCAATAATCTAAGGTAACCTTTGAAGATAGACATATGCTGTCCCGAACATTTTTGTAGAACTCTTGAGGCAAACAATATTGCCGTTCATAGTTGATCTCTAACAGTTGTGGCAGCTCAAACTAATATAGCGGTTGTTCCCTCGATTTCATCGACATTTATCGTCAAAAATTATCTTCTTTCTTTCACAAATTTAAAAAAAGTGAATTTAGCCTATGTTCATCCTGGACATCGAAACTGTCTCAGTGGTTTAGTCGTGATCAAGTAGTATACAAACAGACAGAAATTCACATTTATATATTAGTGTGGATTGTCGAGTTTCATTTCTCATATTTTATTTCGCGTGGTGTTTCTCCGAAGAAAAAAAAAGATCTAGATTGAAGAGATTATTAGCTAACTTGAAGGTTTACTAACTTCTCATAGGTCAGTGAAACGGAAGGAAAATAGCAGCGAAATACCCATGTCGTCACAAACATTGCTGATAAAAATTTCCAGTATTTATTAGAAGGATAAGACATACACTTCTCAGTTCACGACATGGTGTGTTAGCTTTAAGCTCTGCAGGTTTCCTTGGCCTCTAGAAATGGTAGAAAGTTTGGAGGCAGTGAAATATGGATGTACGATATATAAAATGTATATATAAAATGCAAACTCAAATCATTTGTGGTCGTTGTGAAGTGAGAGATGTTTATCACGACAGCAAAAATGGGCTTTAACTACTCTTCTTAGCTCTTTCTGTTGGAAAGTTTGGATAACTTCAACTTTGAAAGCTGTACTATATCCCCATAATTGTAACTCATACGTCTCGATTGATTTCGTGTTGTACGCAGAGCAAAAGTTCATTGTTCTAAACGTGAAAAGTGAAGCAGAATGTCTTTAAAGCAAATTTTTTCTTCATCCCCTACAATATTTTAGATTTTACTTTGAATTATTCTGTACTTTAGATATAATAGTATTTTTATATATATTTCCTTCAACAAATCATTTCAGCAAGTAAGGTACCAATTTCCTGTAATCTGACAAATTTTATTGTGGATTGCGGTAAGGAAAAGATGTGGAAGTTTTTAGAAAACTCAATTCCAATATGTCAATACTTACTGTTTGTTTCTCCCAGTTTCCGTAACTTCGATGCCCCGACAGTACGTGAAGTTTTTTCAGTCCCATCAGGTTAAAACTCTTTATCTTCGAATATACTTAAAGACTGTGTCGCTGAAAATCATCCGTAACTTTTTGTTCTCCTGCGTACCATTTTTATTATAAAAGTGAAGATAAAATGTTGGGTTGTTTTGAAGAAAATTACTTTTTGCTTCGTTTCTTCGTAATTAATATTTTTATTTAGTATTTGAAATTTTATTATTCAATTTATACAAAAAATCTGTCACTTCTATATTTCACGTCAGCATGGGCTGAAAATTGATGACACCATAATATAAACCATTTCTGACAATATATCAAAATACGTAGATACTGCTGGCAATAGAGTACTTCATTCACAGTATTTGTACTCTTGTACTTGACGAAAGCGCAATTATAGCAGTTCTGAGAAAGGAGCTAGAAAATGAGTGTGTAGGGCATAGAGTTCAGAGTAAGGCAATGCATCAAAGACTCATTTATCATCTTCTCTCCGAAAAGCTCCTTTACAAGTTCTGTATGAAATGAGATCTCCCGAGATATTTCTTCCCGTGTATTTCAGACAAAATCAGAGGAACATTGTTTTAAATTGGAATGAGAATCGAGTATTTTTATGAAATTGTTGAGTCCTTCCGATTCAGCGTAGGGGATACCTCATCGGAATATCTCATCATACTCGTCATCAAAATATCGGAATGATCTCGAAGCCGGAGGTTTATAAATCTCGAAAACTAAGATCAGTCAGTAAGCTAGTGATTGAAAAATCTCGCACTCGTAAGTGATAGATGCGTAAGTGCAAACTCACTTAGCCGTAAGATCTGGCTATGATTAATCAGCACGTCCGTATCTCACTCAGTAATTCTGACAGTAAGTACGTAAGTCTGTACCTCTAAGTAGGTACATCTGTGTCTGTCGGTGTGGCTCAGCGCTTCCGCGCACCTAATTAAATAACAAACATCCTCTCTTTTCCCCAGAATTTTAAAGAGATAGTCACGCCTATCCCCAAGTCACGTGGTTTCTTAAGCCAATTATTGCATTCTGTTCGCTCCACGTTGAGTCCTTTCGATTGGCTGAGCGTCCGTGACGTATGTCACGTCCTCGGTGAATTACATTGCCTTATTTTGAATAACATTTGTAGCATTCCGGCGACGCCATGCCGTGTTCACGTGGTGTCTCGACCTGGGTCATTCATTGTCCTTGCTATTGCACCGCATCTTTCTCTTGTTGGGTGACAGTTGGTCGCCCGCTAAAGAACTCCTAGTTCTTCATGTTTGAACATGCACGCTTGTTCCCTGGTGACCACCACACTTTGTAGGTCCCATGTTTTGTTCGCCTTCTTCGTCGTCAGAAGCTTCGGGCTCCCTTGTTCTGTGTCGTGCCGATTCTTCATGGGTCCTCAGCCTCTTTTGATTCTGTTTTTTTTAGTTCAGATTTTTTTGATTCTGTTTTGCAGTTCTAAGTTCCGCCTTGAGATGACCCAAAAACCGCTCCTTAGGATTTCAACGCTTCTTCACCCACGCCCTTTGTTAAACCTTTTCAAAGCGACCCCTTGTTAATATGGACCTTTTTTTATATATTTGTCATTTATTTATCTTTCAGTTCCGCGCGGGCTGCTGCGCAGAACCTTCTTCCTCGAAAGATGTTTTTATTACTTTATTCGAAGGCTTTTTGAAAAGTGTTGGTCTTCCAATTTTTCAAAGGCGGCAACCGCGCCCTTTGTTGGCGCGTAGCGCTGACCTCTGCAACGGTGAACCCCCTCGCTTACTTGACGATCCCTTTTTAAAATGTATCTCATGATTTTAATTTAAATCAAGGAAATTAATATTTTGTGACAATAGCTTCACGCTATCCGGAATACCACCTTTTCTACTAATCCAAAATGAAAGACTTCAATGTTGCTCATTATATAACTGAATATACGAGGTCGATGGGATGCATTTTCACTGAAAACTACAATGCTCGCAGAAAAAGAACGAGGGAGAGACCACGCGAAAGTCGAGGAACATATCAAAGTATTGTGAGATTTCCGACTTTTTCTCTCGCTGTAGAAATATGGGTATTTTACTCGTGTCAGCACAACCTTGTTAAGTATACGTCTGGATGCTAACGCCTACATCAGCCGATTCCTTGAATCGACAGTAATTGATATGATAACAGTGAAGGACAGAGGGCTTGATCAATATCTTTTGGCTGAAAGAACAGTGTATGTAGTTAACTTTTCAACGGTTTGGAGCAGTCTTAGCGTGACGGGCATGCCATGTTGAAGGGATAGAGCTAGGCAAATGACAAAATCACGCTTTCGCAAGGTCGTAAGACTTTCACTATTAATTCAGAATCTTTTTATTAATTCAGAAAATATCAAATACTGGCATAGATATAAGGGTAGTAGAGTGGATCCGTGAATTTCTACATAATCGGAAGCAAAGGGTTAGGGTTTCGGAAATATTTTCAAATCAGGGATGGCACAAGGCAGTGTTCTCGGACCTTTACTATTTATAGCATTTGACAACGACTTGTCTGAGATAATAAGTTCAAATATTAGATTATTCGCGGGTGACAGTATTCACGGATATACCGACTAATAAACAACCCGGAATCAAATGAGAATAAATTCAGCTAAGAGTAATACTATGTGTTTCACTCGTATCCGCTTAAGGCAAAATTCGTCCTATGAAATCAGTTCATATCCAATACAGGAAATAAATTCAAGCAGATATTTGGGTATCATGTCTAAGAATAACTTAATAGTGGTCTGATCAGGTTAACAGCGTTACACAAAAAGCTTGGAAGTCTCTAAATTTCATTAAACGAATTTTAAAGAAATGCAGTAATCCTACAACAAAAAGAGTTAACATACACAACCCTTGTTAGGCCTCTACTGGAATATGCATCGGCAGAATGGATCATTATAGAAAATATCAAATAGAAGAACTAGAAAAAAATTCAGAAAATGCGATTAAATTCATAAACATGGGTAATCATGTGAATAATTACATAAAAATAGAACATCTCCAAATAAGTAGAAAAAGAGCGCGACTGGGATGTCTGTTCAATACACTTAAAAAAGAACCAGCGTGGCGGAATGTCAAAGAGCGTTTAGAAAAACCGACTAGATTGGGTACACAAGATCACTTTTTTTTAAATTCGTGAAAGGAAACAAAAAAAACAGACGTAGGAAAATACTCGTTTCTCAATAGATTAATCAGGGACGGGAACAATTTGCCTGCGGATGTCGTAGAAGCGCTATCGGGCTCAGCAACCTTTCTTAAATTCAAAAACGTTCTAAGAAAAGGGGAATAGACAAATTAAAAGGATTAGGCAAATTCGGGAAGAATGGGTGCGTTAGTGTAGATGGGAATCTAGTGGAGTAATAGTGGGTAGTGAAGTGAAGTGAAGTGATACGAGGGAAATAAATGATTTGGAAAAGGTGGGAAAGGAAATGTGAAGTGAAGTGCACGAAAAGGGGAAATCGTGAGTTTGAGTCATCAGTGAAATAAAACGTGCAATAAGTCTTATATCAGTCATTTAGATGTTTCAAGGTAAAATGTGTTTTTCATATTTAATACTTTAATATTAGTTGAATCATATAGATTAGCGATTTATTTATCAATTTTTTATTTCAGTGCTCTGTGATATGTTTCTTTTTGTATTTTTTGGAAATAGTTTCTGCATGGCTCAGGAACTAGGAGGACGAGAATTGAGTAATTCAATACCGTAAGAAAACACATTATCATTTGTTCAAAACCGTGTGTCTTAATTAAATTATATTGTGAACTGATCATAATTAATTTGAATTTATGGGAAGAATTGTTGGTATGGCAAAATTGGGAATTAAGAATATGTGATTTCGAACAAAACAAATCAAATAGTGACCTTCAGAAAGGAAATATTCAGATATATTCACGAACACGTTTCTTTCGAAGTTTGACCACTCGAAACAGGTCACATGACCTGAATTTCCATACGTTTTATGCGTGACATTAACTGCATTTTAATAGAGGACCGAGATGCAAAACGAAACTTTTTTGGACTCTGTATGCCATCAAGCACGAGCTTACACTGAAAGTACGAAAGAGATGATTCAACTAAGGTTAATGATAACTCAATATCAAACTGAGGTTGAAGTGAAATACATTTTCTGAAGAAGAGAACTCTCATTCATGTGCATTTGAAGAGATTAAATACAATTCCAAGTATGAAAGCTTTACGAACTTGTACTCCGCTTGCTTAAGAAACTGAAATGCATGTATATTTTTTCTTTGAAATCTTGCTTTTGTCAGTATTATTTTCTCCCTTCATACGTAACCAATTGTTTGAAATGAAACATCATAAAAAGATTAATTTTGGCTATCTGACAAATGGTAATCTTACATTTTAATAGTGAACTGTTAGTTTTTTAATATTATTTTTATTATTCTGACAGGCGCGTAGACAGTAGTCACTGAACACATAATTGAAACGACCCATAACCATTTTATTTTATAAGTTCACTGACTTTGAATTGATGTTGTGATAAAAAAAATAAGTAAAAAATAGTGATGTATAACAGTGATAAGCCTAATCAAATTGTGAATAAATAATGAGGATACATTTCGTAATGTCGGCACTCCACTTGGCCTTGCGTATTTGTGTATTTACCAACACGGCCAAGTGTAGATGAGCTATTTGTCTTTATTCGATGTATTTGCTCCTCTGTGGCAAATACATAATTGCGGGATCACCCATATCCGTCCTCCCTTCGGTTTTTAGTCGCACATCAAAGGACTCGAATACGGTTAATATTTGCATGAACCGTCCACACTTGGTCATTTTACTGTCCGATGAATCCCTAGTTAGCACTTAATTAAAAAGTGCAACCAATCACTAGCGCTAGTTAGTGAAAAGCGGACAATTGGGACGTTCTTATGGTAGAGATTGTTTTGATTTTACAATAAAAATAATACATCCAAAGGTACCTTCAATGACAAGGCAATCACGACACAAAATAATATTATTGTATGAATATTTGATGCGTCTTTATGGAACCATATGTCCCGAGGTCGCATTTGCCAACAAGATCTATGTCTGTATATCAGGGTTGATCAATTGCGCGCGTAAGACGTAAGTCCCGATTATTCAGTAGTTGATAACATGTATTATTGTGATGCTGCGCTATAAACAATTATTAATTTCTTCACTTGTATGCTTAAATTTTGAACGCAACAGTAGGAACAGTTATTTCAGTCTTCGACTTTCAGCATATGACATTGACGAAGAATTGTCTCAATTATTTGTCAGGGAAAGTCAAGAGTAATCAATTGATATGTTGTTCACAGTCATCGGTTGAAACAAGCACTTTCGTATTTTCATGATTAGAAAAAACAAAAATACTTGTAAAAGAAAAGCTTCTTATGAACAGTACTATCCAATTATTGTGAACCAACAATCGACGGAGTACAGACTTGAAATCTTTTTCAGCAGATATCAATAAAAAAAGTTAAAAAATAATAAGGAAGAACGAAATTTATGCAAGAAAGACCTCAGGTATTTACCTAGCAAAGGAAATGATTTTCAGCTGCAGGTTCCAGATTGCTATCAAATATGTTTATATATTCCAAAGTAAATTCGTACTAATCTTATGAGACGCATTTGCGGTAGGGACTTGTTATCTGAGGTCCATCAAGACGATATGATTTCATGTTTGTAAAATCGTGTACAACTCTATAATATAATGCTCAATAACAACTGGATCTGAGCGTGTAATTCACGCAGAAAGAGAATAATGAGATTTTAAATGTACGATTTTTTTCTAATACTCATATCATGTATCTTAAAAAAAATGAGATATCAAATGGATCAAATTGCAAGTAAAATTTTTATAACAAATAATTTCAGACTTCACAACAGATGCAAACTACTGATAAATATCCTCACGAGTGGTTGAACTGTAAATGAAATTTTTTCGTAAGCGCTTATTTGAATTGTGATTTCATTTTGTACCTGAAGTCGATTGGGTTCGAAGTGTTATTCTTTGAACGTTTCTTGTATGCACACTAATATCGTAAACGCTTGAAAATTGTTCTGGCCATTACAGCGATAATTGTAGTAGAACTCTCTGTCAACAATTTGTCTCACGTAGCTTAGGGATCTATCATGTGATTCATAATTGCTTCTATAATGAAAAAGAATTTATTGATTTTAATAAAAGAAGTCTACAGGTGATTCAATTTTCCATTAAATATTTGCATATGATTCTAATTAATGTTTATTCATTTTATACTTCATCACGCTTCTTCTATAGAAACCTAAATGCTGATTTCATGATCACCATTTAACATGAAATATAAATTGCATATGATAACAATGTTTATTCATGAGTGCCGTCTTGCTTCTTATTATTCGTATTTGTTAATTTCTATCAGTATGCAACCTTGGGTGGTTGTGTACGTTATATCTTTAGCACTAACCCAGAGGGTTTTTTCTCCGGGGATTTTCTTCAGATAGAGGCGGAAATGTCATTACAATTTTTGTTGTTCATATCTAATTTTATATTAATTGCTACGATTTATTTAATGAATAGGCAACAACAAGTTTTTGCTAAAAACCACCTTTACACAGCTCTTGATCCCTCGTCCGGAATTAATGTGATAGTCCCTTGATGGTTTCCTGAGAGTAAATTAGTTTATTGCTGCCAAGGTGGTGATATCCACATGTAACTGGGTTTTTTGGGGCAATACGATTTATAATTATTGTTTATTATGATACGGAGGGGTAATCAATCAGGTCAGTTTCACGTGTTGAAAATATGAACTTCCGGGTCACAACATGATGCTTTCGCCAATTTATACCTTATCACTTTGAGCGAAGTTGGGCTTTTAATGGAGAGTAATTACGGTGAGTTAACCGCTCCGGTGGCTCAGGTGTTAGCGTTTTATCTCGTCACCATGTCATCCCGGGTTCAATTCCCGGTGGGACCAGAATTTTTTTAGCTTTTCACATGAATATCCCAGTTAATATAGCTGTGACTACTGAAAAGCGAATACTCTTTCCTCTATCCACCTCCTCCAAGTATCAATAACTCTAACTACTACTAACAACTCTTACTAACACCTCAGGTCGAGTTGTTGGTAAAACACGCGATTTTCGTTATCAGAATTAAATCAAATGAATTTTTCCCCAACTTAATCTCTCCTAGAACTTCAAACTACAGGTATAATATCGAACGTGTTGGAAACTCTGAAAAGTGTTTAATCATGTTACGTCGAATGAAAATGGTAGACGGGACCGGGATTCGAACCCGGGACCTTGAGCTCTACGCGCTCATGCGCTTACCGACTGCGCCATCCCGTTCGCCTCTCGGGTCCGTCTATCATTCTCATTCAACTTGTGAAACCCAAAGACCTCTGAGGTGGTCTCGTAGAGACTAGATTCCTCATCTGAGGCGACTCCCATAGGAAGTACTTTATTTGGGTAGCATTTTCCATTTCTGGTTCACAAACATAGAAATCTCTTAGATTGCGGTGAACCTCAATCTGTTACCTGAAACTGTTACCTGGCGGTGAGGTTCACCGCAATCTAAGAGATTTCTATGTTTCTGAAAAGTGTGCAATATTACCAATGACAAGACAATCTATTGTATTCTTTCAGATTACTATCACCTGTAACTTTTTTATTCGAAAGCACTGCCAAGATGGCGTGAGGTACACTTATTATTGTCCTTTTGGAAGAAACGTGAAAGCATTGGCTACGCAGAGTAGAAGTCTTATACCAACATCAAAGAATTTAGACTGACAATAATTTTTAACAAAATATTGCCCAGAAAATACTGCTACTGATTACTGTTCACTAATAAACACAATTCGTGCCAGTTCATGGTTTTTGCTTGCGCGAGGGTTACATTTTCTCTTAGTGAAGTTACATGACTTTGGGTGGTTATAAATGAGTAACTGTAAAACGGAGCTGATTTAAGCGCCACGTGGGAGACGGATTGTGAATTTAGGTCATTTAAGTTTTTAAACAAATAATAAATAGTTAAAATGAGAGACAGCAATTCTTTCAAAATACAGAAAATTATCTTTCTAATGATATCTCTTTTTTGACTGTTTAAATACGACAGGAAAGTAGGGTTATTTGCAAAACGTTGCCTTAAAAATTCCCGTTGATGTACGAATAGCATAAAAGTAATTGTACAAGGGACATTATGAATGTTTGGAGAGTATGTTACTGAGGTAGCAACATTAAGAGAAATTCTTAAAAGTGAGACGAACTCGAAGACGAACATGATAAAATGGATCTGAAATGGCAGCATTGAAGTTATACTGAAAATGAGTGAAGTGATTTTGAGGATAGTGGAAAAATTTCGACACTAATTACGTATATATTTGTATATTTTACTTCTGTGTGTGTAATTAAGAATAATAATAATGAAGATATTAATGTAGACTAGAGCCTTGCAGTAACGATGAAACAGGCAAAGCGGTCTATATGATAAATGACCTAATAAATAAAAAGAAGAAAAATACTTGTATTTCATAACATGTTACAATAAAACACTTGAAATAATATTAGTAATTTTCTAAATAATAATATGTATAATTATTTTAATGAGTACAGGTTATCAGTTCAAATTTCCAATGGAAGTTCCATTGATGGTTCGTGATACGCGACGACTTGAAGGATGGTGAGAAACTGGTCTAACACAATGATGCAAACACATCCCTAAGATCAAATAAGACAAAGTATTCGTATGGTCGCTCTGAGAAAACATTGAAAAATACCTCCGTCAGCTATGGTTGATCCCATCTCGGGAACGCAGAGGACCAACATTTCCGCCGAGTTACCAAGCGTCGTGATTAGTCCGGAAGCGTGGTTTTCACAAAAGTGAAATTTGCGAGGTACGAGAGGCGACTTGGGGGCGTCGCCCTCGTACGCTGTCCTTCTCCCTGGTGCTGCTGACGTCACCTCGCGCGCCCGCTGTCTGTCCGCCGCACAGCGAGCGCTGCGCCGCAGTATTCAAATTCGGACTAAACGAAGGACTCGTCTGCTGTGGCTCTCGAGATGAGATTACAGTGGAAGATGACGTGAATGTAATGGAAACGGGTTGAAGCACAGGATATGAAAGTTGTAATGATGGCGAAAGCTATCTACGTAGGGGTAAACGGGCCAAGAGACTGAGTTCAAACAAAAAATCTGATCCGGCTTGTGTGTACGATAGAACACTTATTATCATTCAACCACATCCACATTTCCAACAGATATACCTGTATTCCAGGCACATCCTGCTTACTTACGTAAGCATTAAGCAGAATGTTTTTAATACATGAAGTAAGGGTTATTCATTGTCGAATCAAAACAGAGTCTAAACCTCACCGTCTCTGAGTTTGATAAAATTTTGAAGGGAGGTTGCATCATATAGATTAAGAAAATAATAATAGTGTATA
Source organism: Laupala kohalensis (assembly GCA_002313205.1). Lineage (NCBI taxonomy): Eukaryota > Metazoa > Arthropoda > Insecta > Orthoptera > Trigonidiidae > Laupala > Laupala kohalensis. The sequence continues at coordinate 170,088 of NNCF01127944.1, read as the reverse complement.
GCAAGAATTTAGTGAAGAATCCTAGTTGTTCGCGCGGTAATGCTACACGAAAACTTACTTTCTTTTATAGTTTTAACACTGAACCCATTTTCATCCCACATTCATATTTTCCCAGATGATTAAAAAAAATATAAGCTATTTCAAGTATTAAGTTCAAAATTTTCAAAAACGCGCATTTTGAGAAATTAAAAAATAAATGTTTGATTTTGAGCATTTCCTTAATGTCTTTCTTCCTTGACCTACGTCGTATAGCATATCATTGTAACGATTATTAAATAAGTTCTAAAATGGCACCTCTACCAACTCTCTATCTCAATTAGGAGAGCTTTCAGAGTAATTTAAAAGTTTTGTGTAGAGCTGTTTTGGGGCGTTTTGTTTAAATTTTACATTGTTGTAACTTCCAAACGGGTTGAAATTTTACATCAATACTCGGTACTTTTCTTAACCTATATGATGGCTATCTCGCTCCAAAATTGTATCGAAATCTGAGATAGTCATGAGAAAAAAAACTATTAAATGTGTTGATTTGACGTGGAATGACCCGTAAGCAGGACGTGCCTGGTGTGCAGAGGTATATTGGATGGAGAAGTGGACGTGGATGAGAAATGGAGATGTTTTAGAAATATTGTAACAAGATAGATGGAGTACATACGAAACGTCGGCGAGTTATGTAATGCTTCTTCTTTTGTATACTGACCTATTCCACAAGGTACAACTCCCTAATGGTAAAGAATTATGTTGCGTTACCAATGTTTTGTTTGTTTGCATTATTCGATGCATGATTCAAGTTGCAACTTTTCGCAGCTTTCGATCGCTTGAACGTCCCTTCAGTTCGGGTGGAAACAATTTGTAATATTGCTGTAGCAGTCGTTGTAAACAGCGTCAAGACCTTGCAAATCTCCGCCTTCCAAGATTAGAGGGTTTCCTTCCCTGAATTGTCCGCATCGTCTAGATTTTCTCTCCTCGCGGACGCGTCGGTCGGGGCAACGCAACCTCCACTAGATAATATGATTTATGCAGTGTTCCTTATAACAAGTTCATAACTCCTTCACTTCGTAGATTACTGAAGTCTGAGAATATGAAGTTCATTTCAACATTTCAAAATAAAAGGAATAATTTGATAACGAAAGGGAACTGTAAGAAAGAACACATGTATACTAACAAAATAAAGTGTTAAGATTGTAATGTTAACAAAAAGAAGGTTAAAAACTAGAATCCAGGAGCACAAAACAAATTTGAAATCAGTTAAACTAAAAGTAATTACCTCACATTGCATTAATAATAATCACTTGATAGATTGGGAAAATACATCAATTTTGGACAAAGAAGTCAATTATTACAAACGTTGTATATCAGAAATGGTGTTTATAAAAATAGACACGAGAGTTTGAATTTATGCGCAGACACTGAAAAATATACAATATTATAACATGTTAATACAATAAAATAAAATGTCTTTGTGTTTCTGCTTTTTTGTAAACATATTTTGTTTTTATATTTATGTTTATATCATGTTCATTTGTTCTGTTATGTTTATTGATATAACTTGTTATCACTTGTTCACCTGACGACGACTTAAATCCAAGTCGAAACGTAGTGAGCTCTTCACAGAAAATATAAATATTATTCAAAGTCCATAAAAGGTCGTAAGTTATTAATTATTTATTCACTTCTAAAATGTTCAATTTTGTTAGTAAAATATATGTAAGTTAAAAGTTTTTCAATGGAAGTCTAAATGGTTTTACGTTTTAAAGGGGGTGATTTGAGTTAGGTTGGATGTTTTCGACCACCATTTTCTACCCTTTAAACTTTATGTGTATTTTCTAGTCCCATACTGGTGATGTCCTCGGGACCGGAATATATTCATCCATACAATACGTATCATATAAATGTATGAATTTCAGTGATTAATAAAGATTTCATTCGTTCATATCATAGTCAAATCTACCGACAGCATTTCATAGCTTTAAGGGAAAATGTACGAGTTAATTGTGTATGGCGAGATGAGAAGTCAAATGTCAAATTTTCAGTCTCTGAATTGTTTGGAAAGTTACGTCACATTAATTATTATTTTTGTCACTAACGATTCACCGAGCAAATAAATTAACTATTACTCAATATTAGATTCGAGTCCAATCTGGTATTCATTATTGGAATGAAATATAAATTGAAATGAAAATTTGATGTGTTTTACGTAGCAGGAGTTAAAATGGCATCTGGATACTATGTATTTTTCACTGTCTTTGAAATGTATTGCGTTAATGGACGACTCACTTGAAAATACATTCTGATAACGAAAACATACGAACACTTCCACTTAATAGATTTTGCAGTGTCTAAAGTCAAATCACTCTATAAACTCAGCGTATATTCACAGATTCGTCCATTATTTTCCATACCCTTTCAGCCCTTATGGCTACCTTGACTTCAACTTTGTCATTTCAAGGTCTCTTAATTTTTCTTTCCTGCATTTGTGTCTTCTTGCCTTTGGGCAGCTCCATTTAACCGTGATTACTCACGTTTTTCCATCCCCGCCCCGGGGAGGCAGGCGCAGATCTACTGTTTACATTAACTCACTGTCTTTTTCTTTTCATCTGTTTTGTTTTGAAAATGTATTGAAATATCTCGTGTCCTAATATTGTTGTAAATTCATCACGTTCCTCAAAATCGTCCTTGTCAAAATCGTTCCTCAAACCGGAGAAGAAGAAGATTGCATATGTGACGTCTTTTTTATACTTGTATGTACAGATTCAACCAATTGCCATCCTTCTGGGAAGATAATATAATTGAACTAACACTTGCAACGTCTACGGACAGGTGACAGTTGCGACGGTCCG